>JAHDVE020003864.1:0-176411 GCA_022606495.2 Halesus radiatus
CAATTGAGTTCGTTTTTAAAAACTGATTGTTTTTTGACAGATAGTTAGTTACTGGTTTTATTCTAAATGTCTGTCAAACCTCCGTTTCCCAAAATTTAAATTGATCTAAATTCACTAAAATCAAACAGCATTACTTTCACAGCACTGATTGGGTTTTCTGTAAATTGAAAAAGTGTTTTAGTTTTGTCAAAGGTTGTGCATCTCTTCAGCTATTGTGGAATCCGGTAGCCATGGCGTTCTATTCGAAATAATGAATGGATTCTGATTCAGCAAACAGCACAGTGTGTAGTTTGTAGTTCACTGTAGAGGGGGTAGTAAGGAAGTAGGTACTGGTCGTGTGCACGGACTTAAATATGCACTGAATAAATAATCTCTAGGCGTGTTGACTATAATACGGATTCAAAAGAAACCCAATGTGGTTACTTTACATGAGATATTTCGACTTAAGTTCATGACAGCCACCGTCAAGAAAGAATTCCGTAAGAAATATAAATGTCTAGGAACAAATTTTTTAACCCCTCCAGTCTTTTGATAATAAATGATAATTTTTCTTAAATGTGCATGGTAAACTTTTAAACGGCAATAAAAAAAGTTTTTTTTTCTTTCTAACAAATTTTAAATCATGTAAATTAGTATAGTACAAAATGAGATAACTTGACTTGGAAGAAATATCTCACCCAAAAGACTCGATGGCCATTTATTTTCTGGGAGAAATGCCTCCCAAAAAGCCTCGAGTGGTTATTAATAATTTTTATTAACGTAAATCAGTCCTGCAATACTTATAATAGAAGTGGTAGATATACCCAGAGTGGTAGATACTGTCAGTATCGTCCTGGTGAAAGATTATCATTCAGAATCGAAACGTTGCTTTAAATGGCTTTATCCGTGATTGGTGACCAGATCTGAATATCCGTGTGTGTGAATTAACACAATTTAATCAAATATAATTTACTTGGGCACGTTGAAATTTGAACCTGCGACCTCCTGATTTATAAAATAAAATAATCAGGGTATTATACCTTTATAGGGCAATCTTGTAAAATACGTACGTATGTACCCGCTTGCAATAAGGCATATATTTCTTGAGAAGCACTATGAAACACGACCCTTATATGTTTAATACGTTTCCTAGGAATGCGGAAACAGCAAAAATATGACCAACGTGACTGAAGTTGGCGACGGAGTACGTTTATACAAGAAATACGAGTATGCCAATGGGGACATTTGTGCCATTTGCGCCACTCCTCTATATGTGCTCCGCCGTCAACTTCACTCACACGTTGGGCACGCTTGTGCTTTTGAACGTATTAAACATAATATGAGGGTCATGTTTCATAGTCCTTCTTATAAAATCTAGCCCTTATCGTGGGAACGTCCTAAAAACATTCAACCAGCTTTCTTGAATGGCGAGCTTCTTAAGATGGTAGAAGAAATAAAATATCTGGGACACATCATTACTACTCACTGTAAAGTCAAACATGCTCAGTAGAAGGTTTTGGCTTTGCAGTCCACTCGTGAAATGGACGCTATTTCTTGAGATCTGTACAACTCTTTATAGATGTGAGCTCTGGGCGAACTTCAAGAAGGGTAGCATGGAAAGACTTTGCGTACAGTATAACAACGACTACCGCGCGATGTTCGGTCTTTCCAGACACTGAAGTGCTTCCAACATGCTCACGGGGTTCCTGGATTTGCAGCCCTCATAAGAACCCGGGTGGCAGGATTTAGGAAGAAGGTAAACAAATCCGGAAATTTCCCCAGAGTTCAGATTCAAGGAAAGAAGCAAGATGGAGAAATATATTAGCTCCATCAATTTCAAATGCAATAATTCACTAACGCCTATTATGCTCTCTCTACATTTCCATTTTTATGAATATATATTATCTATGTTATTTCTACATACTTTATGGGATGTGTAGGACTGCACTAACCTCCCCACATTGTGTAATAAATAAACTATTATTATTATTATTATACATATTCTTCAATATTTTGCATGTAATATTTGAAAATGTTTGATAAATACCGCCAGAAGTAGGGAAAAATGAGCTTACTTTGGATTGACCGACACGCCCACACAACACTTCCATCGGTTTAGATCTTCAGTGATAACACATTCTGTATAGTGTACAAGGTAGGTAGGGGGTAGGGGGTAGGTTCCTATCCCTATTCAAATAATAGGAGCCATTCATACAGGGGGTTCAAAGTAAACAGGTTAACCGGCGGAATATTCGATTGAATTGAATTGAATACAACACTAGTGAGAACCGCAAAGGGATTTCGGTTTATATGATGGGTTAAAAAAACATAATACCTACTTGCTTTTGTAAAAAAAAATCACATTTTTACTAATTAGGTATGAGGTTCTCTTCGAATTTGACAGTACTTCACTTAACACACTTCAACGTCCATACAAAAAATTTCATAATTCAATTTTTTACGTTTTTTTTTACTCGTAATATTGATGTCCTAATTTGATTTTGTTTTATTATGATTTAACATTAGATAAATGGCTGTTCTGATACGTCATAATTCCAGCTTAATCAACTTTCCTGCAAAGCGTTGTTAAATAATAATAATAAAGTTTTAACATGAAACTTAAGTCTTAGAATTTGATGCAGAATCATCTGTTTTCGGAAAGTAACCATTAGTTTCTGAACACCTTTTAGTTAAAGTAATAAATATGAACTTGAACCGTTGTGCTCTTTTTAAACTTACCTTCTTTTTCCTATGAGTCATCTTAGTGTTGCCATTTAAAACCTTTTAAACGATTACATCGTCCTCAAATTTTGTGTACATTATTTTACCGACCTGTACCAGTTGTTGACCGTGAAACCTCATGCGATATAACCCGACTTCACAAGATGAAAACTCATGCGATGTAACTTGACTTCACAAGATGAAAACTCATGCGATGTAACTAGACTTCACAAGATGAAAACTCATGCGATGTAACTAGACTTAACAAGGTGAAAACTCATGCGATGTAACTAGACTTCACAAGGTGAAAACTCATGCGATGTAACTAGACTTCACAAGATGAAAACTCATGCGATGTAACTAGACTTAACAAGGTGAAAACTCATGCGATGTAACTAGACTTCACAAGATGAAAACTTATGCGATGTAACTTGACTTCACAATATGAAAACTGAGAAATTTTCAAAAAATATTACCAAATTATTTTATTTTCTTTAACTTTTCATAATACATCAATTTGTGGATAGCTTGTATTAAAAGTGAGCTGATTGCAATATTTTAAAAATAGAATAAGAAAAATCGTCTTGTAAACTATAAAGTAGGTATGTAGAGGGAAATTCTTCTAGAGAGCGCACGTTTGAATGTATTTGTGCAAACCGATAGCTTCGCGAGCAGGTATCAAACTGGTTCTAACTGGTTAGGAACGATAATATTTGGATACTGGGTGTGCAGCGATGTTTGTCATAATCTTCGAACGTTGTAATTGGATTTCGTCGAGGTAGTTAAGTTTCTTGCGGTAAAATATTTTGACGTTGTTGGCCGCTGATGACGTCTGCACTGCTCAGTTAATTTGAACACATCACCGTTAATACCACACTATATTGGCATCACCGCCCCTAGGCAAATAAAACCAAGATGATGAACAACGAAAAAAATTACTGAGTTGGTCAGGGAACATAGGTTATAAAATAATAATAAATATGGGAATAAGATTATAAAATTCCCAAACATGTTGTGTCGGACTTTAAAAAGATTATTTTTTATATTTTAATCATTTTCACAAGACATCACGTTCCAAATTTTGAAAATATCATACCCCATATACAGTATAAATATCACCCACCCTGGCAACTTTAACCATAATTTTTTTTTCGGTATGAAAATGAACTGTGGTGTGGGCCTACAGCAGATTTGGCTCGCCATGTCCAAATTGTCCATTGATGCGGAATGATGTTTGACATAAGGATGCACGCGATAGCAACGCGTTCCATTTTCAAACAGAGCGATGCGTTCGCAATTTGAATAGTATAATGAGTAGGGAGCGTGCAGGTACTTCACCGATAAAGTTGCAGAGCCAGAGCCAGGGGTGCAAGGGTTGTGCTTAAATAATAGAAAAACAATTATAAAGCTTCGTACAAAATGACCTAAATGTGAAATTCTTAAAATTATTGTTACACTATAAAGCTCCAAAATAGCTTCTAAAATGCTGAATATTTGACTAAAAGCATTATATTATGGCTTATTTATATATGAAGTACATTTTTTAATCTTTAAAGTGTTCTTTCAATTTTTTCTCGATTTTTTCCTTACACTTTTTTTCTCGTATTATAATATTTATTTTAATATCATCACCTGCTGATAATTAAGGACCAGCTCTCAAAAATAGTCATAAACATTACTTTGTAGGTTGCTAACGCAAGCAATACTACAAATGCTTTATCTGTAATTTCCATATGGGAAGTAAGGAAAATTTATAAGGTTTCAAAAGATAAATATCCTAAAATTGTAATCTTTTAATTTCTTTGAAATACATACCAAAATGTCTGAAAATAGATGCAGTTTGAAATTATTTATTGTATTTCTTGTGTTAGCAGATTAAAAAGTATATTTTTGTGGGTGCTGACCATTAAAAATGTTAAATTTATTTTTAACGATGGACTTTGCAGCCCTAACATAAACTGTTTAAATCAAAACCCATGGATTATATCCTTTGAGTCAATAACTTACATATTCCATGTTTGCTTAACTGCACCCCTCATTAGAGCGAAGGGCGGCAGTACTGCAAACAGACCCCGCATGGGATTGATGAGTGCTTTGAAATCCACCAAACTACGATCATTGTGTAATTTGTTATTTCAAATTGATAGTCTGTGTTTGATTTCCCAGACGGTCGAGTGGCTGGAGTCATTGATAATAACAACTAGATTCCTCTTAGAAACTCAATAGACTACGGTTCGGTGGATGGGCGGGGGATGGTTGAGGGTTGGTTGGTGTTTTATCTCGTGCTTGTTGAATTTTCATATCTGCGTGAGAAATCATGTGGAAAAGTAAATAAATCCGTCGTTAAAATTCCCGATTCCTCTCCGCTGATTGGGGATGCCACTTTAGAAATTATTGATCATTTGAGGAATTAATATATGTATTTGCAGATTATAATAATAAATAATAATAATAATCGGATGATTTTTATAGCGCCGTTTTTGTGAAAAATCACCTCAAGGGCGCTCTACAAATCTTACTTCCTATTCTTACATTATTCCTATATTACATCTATTACATTTTTTTTTGACAGCCTATCATTACACATTATTTATAGACCATATAAAGAGATGCAGTTAAATTATCAAAACTAAATACGGCTTGATCTAAGTTTTCATACATGTTAAATTGAGAAAAAAAAATGATAACTGTATTTATTCCTTACGATATATTGCAAAACGCTAATACAAATGATAGGAGTTATGTGAAGTTGGGCGGCGGGTGAGGACGGGGGCTGGGGGAACTGATCCATATCCATATCCAATCTTCTTTGTCTTTGTTGGTGACGCCCCTGGGCGGCCTGACGGGACGCTTGGTGGTGGTCTGCCCGTACGCCAGGTAGCGCTTGTCGGCCGGCTTCAGGATCTGGCAAGTTATGTATGTGATTCCTATGAGTTGCGTATATTTAATACAATGGAAATCAAAAGAGCGTGGGTTATGTTAATGAAGCGGTTCACCAATGTTTAATATGAGTTGATTTAGTATATAACTAATTAAGGATAAAAGATAATTTCTTAAGGGGGAGAGGAACGTCGGAGAGTTATTATTTATTAATTCAAAATAATGATAGTATTATTACGCAATACGATAAACATAAGGTTTTTAAATAGAAAAATATTTTATAAAGTTACATAGGCTTAGCATTTATCAAAATCTAATCAGAAATATTACTTCTTTCTGACCGTTCCTTTGTACTCGTATGTTTTACAAAACATTTAAAATACGAATATGATTTTTAAAGTGGAGAAAAGTATGTTTAATAATTTGTCGTTGCGTTTTTGTAAATAAACGTAACCAAAAATTTGTAATCCGCATTACAAAAAAAATAAAACAATGTTTTTTTTTTAATATCACCGAAAACAAAAACAGCAATTTGTTGTTTGATCTCAAAAATTGTTTTTTTTGCCTGCAACGCTTTTGTTTAACTGTTCTCCTAGTGCCAATTTTTGTACAGCTCATACGAGTATATTTCAGAATGATAGCACTTTGTAGTTTGACAGTAAGGTTTTTTCGCGCGGGCGATAAATAAAATGTGGGTCACAAAAGAGAAGTATAGAAATAGCCTGACCATTGATATTAATGTTTGAGAAACACTGATTTAACGAATTAAAGTTCCCAATTGTATTGGTTGGAAAAATCTGTATTTCTAAAGGATTTCATCGTTTTGTTCTTTCCATATGAAAATATATTTAAATAAAAGTTAAAACTTTGTATTTAAAATTTACTTAATATGTTTTACACTTTTCCTTATGAATTTTTAAGCATTTTCTTTCATTTATATATCTATATATTTATTTATATTGTTACCCGTCTCAGAACAGACATCGTCTAGTGAGACGGGTAAAGTACATGTACATGTTAAAATTTTATGCCAATAAACGCCCGGGTTGCCGGCAATGAATTGAAAAAATAATTAATATATATTTTTTGTGAATACCGGATTATAATCCTCACTGCTCCCGACTGTCCAGAGACAGTGGGACTATGGCATTCACAATATACCCCGATTGGGATATATTGTAAAGCTAAGGAGAGTGTGAAATGGAAGGAGGTGGGGAATAGGAAGATTGAGAAATACCTGGCTATTCAGATCTGGTCATCAAACACGGTTGAAGCGGCGATTTCAAACAACGTTTCGATTTTAGATGACGGTTTTTCATCAGGGCATTACTGAGGTATCGAGGATCTTGGAACGTAACGCAAATATCCTACATAAATATTTTTTTCCTAATTTATTATATGTGAAATAAAACATGTTAATTAAATACGAGGTGTGTTCAAAAGAATTTTATTTTTTATTTTTATATGAATACCTCACAAGAGTCCCAACTGCTCCCAACCGTCTGAACCGGCTGAAGGTATTGGGGAGGGGAAGGAGAAGGGGAAGAGGAAGGTTGGGAATACCTGGCTATTCAGATCTGATCACCAAACACGGCTAAAAGCCATTTCAAGCAACGTTTCAATTCTGAATGGTGGTCTTTCACCAGGGCGATACTGAGAGTATCTTCCACTCTGGAACGTGTGCAAATATATTCTATATTATTTTTAAATGAATTAATTGTGAAACAACACAAATTAATTAAATAAAAATTACTTGCGCACGCCGGGATTTGAATCCGCGACCTTCGGATTCGTAGTCGAGAGCCTTACCCCTCGACCATGGAGGCCGTCAAAATGGAAAAAGAATGGGTCAATTTTAAATTTTCGCAGGCTGTGTACATTCGATTATCGATTTTTTTGTGTTATGTTGGTACACATATGTTTATCATATGTAGCATAATCAGCCATTTTGAATCAGTGGTTTGTTTTTGACAACTGGAAAGGTTAGTCACGTTTTTGGGTGTTCTTCGATTTTTTTATTTAGGTTCGTTTTCTGAGGCATCATCAGTCCGATTGAAGTGAAATTTTAGATTTGCTTTATTTTCTATGTCCTCATCATCATTTCTTCAAAAAAATTGATTCTTTTTAGAAAAAAAATGTTAATAATTGTTTATTATGTGTACCAACATAACAACAAAAAATCGATAATCGAATGTACACAGCCCGCGAAAATTCAAAATTCAACTGTTCTTTTGAACACACCTCGTACATATTATTTATGGAAGCCGGGATTCAAACCCGCGATCTCCGGAATCGTAGTTAAAAATTAAATAAAAAATAATTTTATATCACAATGTGTAGATTATACCCACAATTCAGTTTGAAATTGAAAGAAACGTGATATGTGACGAATATTGAAACAAATTGTTTGTTGGCGCTGTATAGACGGAATACTAAACGGTATTAATTTTTATTTTTTTATTTTAATTTTATTTAAAACATTTTTATTTATCTACCTATTTTACATTTTTATCGTTTGTGTTGTAGCAAGTAGTCCATTTCGTTTTATGATACAGGCAAATATTATAATCTGTTTTGCCAACATAATAACATATGTGTAATACGCTCAGCATTATTTAATATAAAAAATAACATAAAAAAAAAAAAAAACCAAAACGAAAAGTAATTTAAAGATACCCGTTTCGACAGCTTCTGAATATTTCCAATTCTGGGTTGGTGAAAAAGGGAGATAGGAAGGACTAAAAGAAATAGTAGAATGCCACGGAAATTGAATAGGTCTACCTTTGTTCGTGGATATCCTCTAGAATTTGATTCACCTCATTGAGACTTGACTGTAATCCAGAATTGTCCAGTTGTTCGCATCACGGCGTTGAATACTTTTGATCCTGCGAGTTGAGCGATTTGAAATTGATCTAATTTCGGCACTATCTTCTTCCATTGACAAAAGAGAACGGATCGGGGGGAGGGAGGTGGGTTGATAATAATTATGCATCTGAGATGCCAAAACAATACCTGTCCAAAAAAAAGATTTTTGTATTAAATTAAAAAAAAAATTTTTTTTATTATTTTTTATTGTATAATATTAATTATATACAGTGGGAACTTATACCCGCTAAGCCACTGCAAGTAGCTTGTCAGCAGGAGTTTATTTCAACAATATAATATAATACAACAATAAATTACAATCATCATACAAATGTAGGGCAAAAATTATTATATTTAGGCGCATGCATCTTGTGAGAAAAATAAGTTGATTAATAATTTGCATCATAAGTTGAGAAAAAAAAACTTAAAGAGAAAAAATAATGGTAAAAGCATTACAGATTTGTTATTGAGATACTAGAGTCCCATCTTATAACACCGATTTAAATAATATTATAAAAATGTCAATATCATAAAAAATATCAAAATTATAAAAGTACCAATATTATAAAAGTATCAATATTATAAAAATATCAATATTATAAAAAACATCAATACTTTTAAAAATATCAACATTATAAAAACATTAATATTACAAAAATATAACTATTACGTAAATATCAGAAATATCAAAGCATCTGTAAGTATTAAATAAATTAAGAAATAAAAATTTAAAAAGATATATACATATATACATAAAACAGCAGTACAGGTTGGTTACAATGAGGATAGACTTAAATATAATAGTAACACCGTAACAGTAAGTACACCAGATATCTAGGAGCTATACAACCATGGAGACTGTCATATTTGTTACCATCAATACACAAGGTTACTTTCCAAAAGCCAACACTTTAACATCAGTGAGAATTCCATCATAGGACAATTGTTTTTAAATTCGTACGGCAATTTGTTAAATATAAATGGTACAATGTATTCAAGGGTTCGTTGACCATATTTATTTTGAAATATTGGCACTATCATTCCTATATTTTGTGTGAAACGTGTATTGTGTACATGATCCACCACTGCCTTATACGGACTTTCAGATATATGAATTTTATGCCACAAAATACCACGAACAGGTAATACATTAATTGATTTGTACATGATATCAATGTCTCGCCTTTGGTTAAAAACTGTTTTACTTACTAACAATTTTACCATGGCGTTTTGAATCAGCTGTAAATGTTTTATGTTGGTTTTACAGGAGTGTCCCCAAGAAGTTATACCATACCTTATAGTCGATTCTGCTAGAGACAAATAAATTAGTTTCATAGTTTTTATAGGCACGTATAATTTTATCTTGTGGAGTCTTCCTACAATGGCTCGAAGTCGCTTACCGAGGTTGGAAATTTGTACGTCCCATTTCATATTACAATCCACCGTAACACTTAGATACACGTACTGGTTGACTAATTCGATACTTGTACACGCGCAGGGCTGTTTGGTATTATTGTGAATGCAATTAAATGAATGGGATATGATTACAGGCGCCTCTCTGTACCTTGCATGCGGGGATCTTATATGCATCAATTTCGTTTTTTTAGCATTGATTATTAGACCAGAGTCATGTGACCATTTTAATAAAGAAATAAAGTCTACCTGTAACAATTTTATTGCAGTATCCAAATTTTCATGGGATATTATAAGTGCTGTATCATCAGCGTATACATAATGTTTAACAAACGAGAATATTTTGTTCATAAGTGATACAAAGATAATATAGAGCGTTGGACCTAAAATTGACCCTTGTGGAACTCCTGTTTTGACATTTCTTCTTTTACTAAATTTGTCTGATATTTTTACCTGGATTTGGCGGTTGGTTAGGAAGTTTTTGAATAGTTTGAGAAAGTTTCCTCTTACCCCTATTGCCTCCAAAATATTTAACAATTTCATCGGGTCTATAGTATCAAATGCCTTTGAATTGTCTATAAACAGTACCAAAACATGTCTTTTATTATTCAGTTCATTATTTATATAGTTAGAGAAATCCTGAAGTAACATTTCAGTACTTTTTTTTTTTTGAAAACCAAATTGATTAGGATCTATTAAAGAAAAGCACTCCAAGTATTTGGTTAGTTTTAAAGATATGTATTTTTCAAGAATCTTTTCTAGAGCGGGTAATATACTAATCGGTCTATAGTTTTCTATATCAGTATGTTTCCCATTTTTGTAAATAGGTCTGATAATACTACATTTGAGTTCATCTGGTATCACAGCTTGTGTTAAAATTGTGTTGATCAGATGGGTTAATATAGGACCCAAAATATCTATGTGTCTTTTTATGTCAAACATTCGGATATTATCTATGCCAGGGGACTTTGAATTTTGAGAAGTTTGACTATACTCAGTATGTCTGCGAGTGATGCTCGTGGTATATACAAACTTTGCGGTGACTCTATCGGGACAATATTTGACACCTTAAAATCACATTTATGAACCATTGAGGCTATGTTATCTGAAAAATAATTAACAAATTGGTTTGTAACATTTTCCGCAGATTGATTTTTTAACATAAACCTACTAATTACATCGTCACAGTTACTCTTTGTCCTACGTCCTAGAATTTTATTTATTTCATCCCATGTTTTTTTGATATCTGAAAAATTATTCTTAAATTTATCATTGAAAAAGGTTGTTTTACTTTTTATTATTAATTTAGTAACAAAATTACGAAAAGATTTGTATTGTTTTTCATAAATTGCATTTGTTGGGGAGCTTTTCCACCGCTTAAATAAAGAATCTCGTTTTTTAATGTGTGATAGAATATCTTCTGTCATCCATTCTTTTATAATCCAAGGTCTTGCATTGGGTTTTACATCTATAAATATTTTACTATTTTCATATACTTCGTTAAACTTGCTTTTTATTTGACTATATAAATTATTGCAATCATTTGTCTGAAGCAAAGCATTCCAGTTATAATTTCTAATTGAAAAATCTATTCGTTTTTGAGATAAAATTGAGACTTTCCGCCCTTTATTTATAGGCCGTTTATTAGTTTTATAGTACGGAATGTTCACAGCTGTTGCAAAGTGGTCTGCAATGATGAAGTCACAAACACATGCGTAGAGTATGTCAGTTTCTTTGTGTTTGCTATTATATCTAACAAAAATATGATCCAAACATGTTCGTGTCATTTTACTATTTGCTATAGCTTCCCTTGTAACGTCGTTTATACATTTTGTAAAATAGTTATTTGAAAGAGCATTTTCATAGTGAATAATCACAGGATCTATATAATTTAACAAATCAATATTTATGTCACCAAATATTAGCATATTTTCATTAGGGTTTGAACATTTTGTTAATATTGATGAAAGTTCATTGATAAATGATTGTTTACTAAGATTTGGTGGTCTATATATTGCTAGTACATTGAGTATAGAATTATTTGGTAATGTTATTATACAGGAAATATTCTCGAACAACTTTGTTTCAAGTAAATTTTGGGTGAAAGGTAAAGTATCCCGAATATACAAGGTTATACCCCCTCCAGATTTGGATGTGCGACAGTAACTAATGCTACTGTAACCGGGAATTTCGAAAAGACAAGTATGTTCCCTTTTTATTGAAGTTTCACATAGCATTAGGATATCTATATTATTCCAACAATTTTGGAGGTTAGCATGTAAAACATCCCAGTATTTAGATATGGATCGAATGTTTAGTTGAACGCAAGTAAAATTACCTATATTATGGCCAATTTTATGTTCTTCCGTCCACTGTTTCAAGTCATTAGTCCTCGTGTAGATAACATCACCGTCGTCATCAATGTATTTATACGCCATAATCGATGGTGGCAAAGTCCTTGGAAAGAGCAGCCTTATAAGCTGGGCAGGTGTCCTTGTCTCCAGTCGAATGTCCAGCGGGCTTGCCAAACCTGGTACAGGTGGCACATACTGGCTCGGCGGCAGCTTTTGGGCAATCTGTCCTGGCATGACCTTCACCTGCACAATGTCCACATCTTTGCTGGTCCTTGCAGAACTTGAAGGAATGTCCGATCATTTGGCACTTGGAACACACTGTAAGCCCAATAAAGTCACGAACGCGGCACACATTCCAGTCAACAAAGACCTTTCCTTGCTTCACCAGCACGTGACGTAGATGGGCAGGCACCTCGTAGACCCGGTGGCATGTCGATCCTGTCCGAGCACCAGCTAGATGACTTAGCTTGCACGTTTTCACTGTGGGTTCTAAGTCTGCGTTTTCCTGGATTCCCGTTAAGGCACTCCTGAGAAAACACTCATCTGTAAGGTCCCGAGGAACATTAAAAAAGATCACTCGTGGATGTCGTTTTGTGGGTAGTCGGGCACTTAGAGTAGCCGAGTTTGCTAGACATGGGGTTTTGAGTATTTTTTCCCGGTCTTCCCGAGTAGCGGTTTGGATAACTATGTCTTTGTTACGGATGTTCCTTATACCCGTAACGCGGATTCCATGCTCAGATGGTCGTAAGACGTCCTTCAGGAGCTGCTTCGTTTCGTCGCTATCCTTAGCCGAAGCCAGTTTCGGAAAGATGCATATAGCAGGCTTAGGGGTCCCAACACTAAGTCCTGTACGGGTGATTGGAGGTCTTGGCGTATTCTGAGGACCATTTTTGACCATGTCGGCAAACGATAGGTTTGCCTCCGTGGCATCAGCCACTCGACGCATCACTGGTCCCAGATCAGACTCTAGCTGCTGAATTTTGTCCAACAACTGCTTAATATGATTGTCTGCCATCGTTTTTTCGGCCTGCAAGACCTTGATGTTTGCAAGGGCTGAGTTTAGATCTCCTATGAGTTCTTCCTTTTCAAGCAAAAGCTGGGCCACTGATCCTAGAACACTCGTTACATTTCGGGACACCTTGAGCTGTTGTTCTTTTGATACCTTTGACGGTTTTTCCGCCAATGTATCCTGTAAGGCCTTCAGGAAAAATTGTGTCCCAGAGAGTATTTTTTGTCCTGATGGATTACCGCGATTAGGGTCAATATCCATCTCTGTCTCCTGGGCATCAGAATCTGATTCGTCCGAGTGAGAGGTATATGGAGAAGCAATAGTGGGGCTGTCATTGTTTCGTGAATTCTTTTTTTCCCCATATTCACATGAAAGTGAAAACTTTTTTTTTGTTCGTAATCCGAGAATTTATTTGTAAACAGGTGGTTTCACAATTTCACAGAAAATAAGCGGTGATTGGTTAAAGAGAGATCACTACACCAGTAGGAGCACTGAAAAGTGAGCTCATAAACAAGGTAGCCAATCAGCGCACTCTACCTCTGCAAACACTTCTTCACTGTCTGATAATTAAATAAAACGAAAAGTTTATTAAGACAAAAAACAGTTCAGAAATGCGAAAAAAACACGAGAGAGTAACACCACAGATCAAATCGCGGTCGATTTTTACAGCAATAATATTATTTCTCACGGCTGATAAGTTAAAACAATGAATCTTTCAATTATAATCGATAGCTTGACAGAGCGTCACGAGTACGTAGTATTGTTGCGATTCGAATGATATTATTATAATATTATTCTATATTTGAAGTCCATCAAAAAATGTATAATGATTTATTATTAAACTAGCACCATATGTAACGCCATAGAGCCACAAGTTGCGTTCGTTTATCCTTAATATGATGACGTGAATTTATTTGATAATGATGCGATGTCAGCAAAAAAAAAGTTTCTATTCTATTGTGAACATTTAAAACTGGAGTTATTTAAATGTCATGTTTTCGAATATAATTATTTTTTTAAGTCTATTACGTAAAATGTCAAGAATCTGTAAATGTTCTGTAAATAAATAAATCCGGGGTGGGAAAGAACACGACACGCGCAGGGTTAATTTCTCAGAGGGAGGTCACGTGACAGCCCGGGGTCCTGCCCATTGGAAAGTAGGATGGGCAAATGTCATTTACAGATGTTAAAATTGAGAATACAAAATAGTTCCGTTGTGCAGGAAATACAAATAATATTATCTTTTTGCTGGCATTTATCAAAAATGTCCAAAATGCAACCATCTTAACTCTTACATAAATATATATTTTATGTCGATTTCTGTTTTAATATATAATTATTATTGAAATAACCTTTTAATGGATACTAACCGAGGTCGAGTGGTTACGATCCTCGCCTATGAATCCGTAGGTCGCGAGTTCAAATCTCATAATTGCAATTATTTTTTTCAAAGTGCAATTATTTTTTTTAACTCATTTGTGTTATTTCGTAATTTAAAATATTATATGGTATATTTACGGCACGTTTCAGGTTGATAGATAATTTCAGTATCGCCCTAGTGAAAGACCTTGAAGCGAAGCGTTGATTGTAAAGGCTTTAGCCGTTGGTGACCAGATCTGAATAGCCAGGTACTTTCTCACCTACCTGTTCCTCCATCTCCTTCTCCTCTCCACTACCTTCAGCCTCACAACATACCTCAATTGGGAAAGCTATAGTGTCACTGGCTCCAGGCGGTTGGGAGCAGCTGGGACTCTTGTGCGGTACTCACATAAAACAACAAATTTAGTCTGATGAGATTGTAATTATATGGAAGTTAGCGATTATTAATTAGATTATTTAAAATGTATTTAAAAAAATTAAAACATTGAAATCGGAAAAAAACAGTATTTCCGTTAAGGTTATCAGAGATGCATTTTTTCCTAATTTTAATGACTACATATCACGTTTAAAATGTTTTCCGATTCATACGTGTGTTGATTTATCCGGTTATCTTTTCAATTGACTGAATATTGACAATCAGTTTTTAAATAAAATCTAGTCCGCATCAGCACAGGGACCCCTAGTCAGGAGGACTTTGAAAAATATCACCAGTTCTCTTATTAGACTTGTAATTTATTATTATGTACATTGAAAAAGAAATTGTTAAAACCGGATAAAAATAAAATAAAAACTCGAAATTATTTTCCACATTTTCGATAAATGCAAAGACACCAAACATAAAATTATGTTTTTAGCGAAAAAAAAATTGAAATCAACATAGAAATCAAGAGAAAAGTGATTTTATATTAGGATAGCAAAGTATGATTTAATTTTTTTAATGATTTATCGAGATATTGTGCAATGCTTTTCCATGAAGTTCTCTCTACTCCATGCTTAATAAGAATAGTAAATTATCCACAGACAATAAAATACTCTCATACAAAACAACTATCATGACAATATTTTCATACGCTGCACCTATTTGGGGAAACGCAGCAAAAATACACGTAGAACCCTTACAAACCCTGCAAAACATGATCATCCGACTAATATTGAATGCTGTTTCGTAGATCAGGGTTCACACTCTACACAAAGACACAAACGTTCCTATGATAAAGAAACTAATTTAATCACTAACTGAAGCCACGAAAACCCAACGATAAATTCGCTATCAAGCTATGATGCAAATTCTACATTTAAATGTAAAAGACTAAAAACGGTTCTCCAAACGGAAAACTCCTGCAGCATCTCTGCACTTAGTTTTTAGCATATTTTTCCTATCCCCATCCAAAATGTGAAGCTTAAAAAAATATCCTTTAATTACATTAAAACAAGATTATTTTTATAATAATGATATTCTGAATTTAAATTAGACCAAAGACAGTTAATATAGAAGGCAGTATAAAAAATATTACTACGTAAATAACAAACTTTTGAGAGGTTTATTCACGAATCGGAAAAAGTTGTTCCAAATCGGAAAGAAAATGACACGAAAAGTAGTTTTATCTCTGATGAGATTTCTACGGTTCCTTTTATCACTAAGTAAATGGAAAGTAATCCAATAAAGGCCAGAGCCGATCATCCTATTCATACGTAACATAAAAAAATACTCTAAATTAAGTAAAACGTATCTAGTTTTTGTCGAAATATACCATGAATTTTATTTAATAAAATACATTAAAGGAGACATGAGTTTAAACGTCGTAAAAAAACATTGATAGAATAATCGACGAATGGTACCATTTTCAATAATTTCATGATAGTTGATCCCTTGGACAGTTGCTCACTCGGACAGTTGATCCCTCCGACAGTTGATCCCTCCGACCTATAGGAACCTATAGCGAATTTTCTCAATGCCGACTGCATATATAAGTATGTCGTATTTTGTTATTCGGACGAATACCGTCACTGCATACTCCTCCGGGGACTCGGCATTTTTGTTAGAAAAAATATTTTATGTTGCGGATCTCCACTCAAGACGCCTGCGGGTATAAGTGTATCGGCTTTTGTTATACGGCCGCATATCCTCTCTGCATACTTAGTTTACAAATGAGAACGTACAGCAGAAATAATCATTTAGAGGATCAACTGTCGGGGGGCCAACTGTCTCGGGGCCAACTGTCGAGGGATCAACTGTCGGGTCACCATTTTGAATAGTTTAACATTTTAAGGGTTACCGTTCCGCCGATTATTGACCTGCCAACATTTAGTTAATTTGCCATGACCATTATGCTTGACGGATTAATCAACGGCTGGTCAAACTGATTATATTATAGCTAAGTACAATCACATCTCAACTACTCAATCTGGGGAAATCTGGGGAAGCGCATGCGAAACTTACATAAATTAATTACGGGTAATACAAAACAAGGTAAATTTTTTTTAATACAGTGGGAACTTATACCCGCTGAGCCACTGCAAGTAGCTTGTCAGCAGGAGTTTATTTCAACAATATAATATAATACAACAATAAATTACAATCATCATACAAATGTAGGGCAAAATTATTATATTTAGTTAATCAAAAAGCTATTTAAAAATATTTCTGGAACATCTACTGAAAATAAAAAAAAAAACATGCGAATATCATAGATGTTTCCTAATATATAATATAAATAGAGAATTCAATAAAACATCAAAAGTACACACACACTTTACACGATAACGTGATAACATACATTTAATCTCCATATATAGACTATCTGGCAAGCAATCCATTAGCTGCGAGGGGGGCAATTTATACAATTGCTTTCCAAACTGCAAAGAAGGAAGCCTAAGAGTATTTAAAAAGAAGTTATTCCTTCTGAAGATGAGAGTGTTTAATATTTGTTTATGTTAATGTAACCATTCTAGTCGAATAAGTGACTAATTTAAAAAATAAGAAAATAATAATTAACAGCAACAACCCACCATCATTTGAAAAAACGTCCCTAGATCGTCGATTTATGCGGATGTCAATAAGGAACTACAATAAAAAATATAATGGCTTTAAAAATTTGTATTCATATAGATCAGCAAATACCGATTCTGAATATACAACTTTTATTATATATAATTATACATAAAATTTATAAATTGTTATTTAAAGTGAATAAAAAATCATGTCATCAAAACACCTTGTTATGTTGGTAACATTGAATTTAGAACATCTGACGTCACGTGCGCATTCTGTTTTTGGATTAGTATGTACATTTTTATTTTTCACTTTTGTTTTGTATTTTCTTAGTCTTGGCGAAATTTAAACTCATTTTGTGTGACTTTAAGCTCTATAATTGTTATGTTTTCGTCAGTTGTATATATATATATTGTCCTGAAGAAGCTACGGTAGTAGCGAAACCCGGTCGGAAAAAGTATAAATTTAAAGTGGTGTAAACAAAGTTATTGTTTTATTTTTTAAATTCTATAATTGTTGTTCAATATAAAAAAAATATTATTAGTGAAATCAATTAAAGTATTCATGAGAAAACCAATTGTCAATACGGATATTTCGATAATATTAATGTTCAATGCTATTATAATTCTTTGAGTTAATATTTCGGAAAATGTGCATAATTTTATTACTTATGTTTAGTTATGATTTATCATGAATAGATTATAAAATTATGTACGGCAAAGCTCATCCTTGTTTTGACGTTTGACATCATAACCTCAAAACTGATCAAAACCTAAAATAGCACAGTTTGTTCAGATTAGTACGGGGAATGTTTAAATAGTAGTGAAATAGTTTGAATGATATCCAATATGTAAAACGGTTGATATAACGTTTTAAAATTAGTATGAAAAACATTGAACCGGCCATGTTGTATTGCGGATAGCCTATAGATGGTTAGTCACAGATTACATATTCAAAATAAGTAGGTTTGTTTGGGTAGATTATTTTCAAAGTGGAAAACACCTAGTTAGGAACTTTATTATTTAGACGTGTTTTGAAAAAATAAACGTTTGGAAATAATTTTTTTTTTGTTTGTTTCTTTGTTTAGAAATAGTAATAGTCGTAACGTGGCATTAAAATTATGGCACCAAAACTATGAGGAAGAATTCACAACTTCATAACTTTATTCCAAAAAAAAATGTAATCCCGAGCAAGGTCGGGTACACATCAGCTAGAACTTAATATAAGAGATGAATCAAAGGAGCGTATGTTAGGTTGATGAAGCATCTCGCCAATGTTACAGGATTGTTAGTTATGATTAAATTGAACAATATGAATGCGAGGACGAGACAAGTGAAATGATTTAAATACTGGATAAAAGGAGATAATCTAATCTAACCGAACAACAGGAAGATAATGAATTTATTATTTAAAATCGGCGACTATATAGGATATGTGGATGGCACCTTCATCGCTGCGATTCACGTGTTTGATAGCTGTCAAAGTAGGAATTATTAGTGGCCAGTTCAGCAGGTAACTACAAATTCAAATGCATGTTGTTATTATTTCTTTACTGTACACACGTAGTAAAATAAGATGTTTGTTTTTAATAATTGGTATTTGTTTTCTGTAAGGATTTAAGCGTGATGGGTAATATTAATAAAGAGAAAATGAGTTAACATTTACAATGGATGTTAACACATTTAGTTGAAAATAGTTAACGCGAAAGTGAACGCTTGAAAGAAGTCGGGGACGCTCGAAGAAGACATGGCATGATCAAATGAATAAAATAATTGGTAGGTTCATTTCAATAGTCAGAATAATAGAAGAGTATTATGTGATGCTGTATGAATTTTAATGAAGCAATGATTGCATGCCAAAACAGTTGTTTGGCGGTCTATCCCCTCTTCCAACCCATCTGTGGTAACGACGTGATGCGTAATTACTTATTGAGTTACATTCTGAATGTACAGTGCAGGTATATATTTTTTTAACTTCTTCACTAACATATTTGCGTCATGATGCTTTTTGAAGTAGAAATAGGGGAGAAAAATTTAAATTCCATTTTTAAGTGGGATTTTAACATAGGAGGTATATATGTTATGAAATGTTAAATTACTAGGTGTATTTTGTTTCGGGCTAGAAGTGGGTCACCGCGAGTTTTTTCTGCTTCATTTAAAAATTGTGAAATTATTTGGCGGGACTTGAGACTTGTTATCGCCGACCCCGTTTGCGGATATGCCCCGCCGTAAAGAACGGTGAAATTTTCACTTTTAAACCTCCAGCTAGATGATGTTAATGTCCAGGGAGAATAAAACAAAAAGGTTTATCCGGTTCTGCCACTGTTCACTATTTCTCTTTAACCGTTCCCTTGCTGTAAACTACATTTCGGCTAGGGTAGTAAGTTGACCAGTGGTGTAACTTGTCCTTCACCGTGAGTTGGGCAGTTGGCAAGTAGGATTTTAGGTCAGTTAATCCGTTAAGGCAAGATTATGTTTCAGTAGGTATAGGTTTTTTGTATCATAGGGCGCTGTCATGATTAATATTCCCTTTAACAAGAGGGGTAGTCAAAATGTCTTGAATTAATATCCTTCATGTATTATTTCTATATATAAAAATGATTTTTCGTCCTCAATTTTCTAGAAAATTACTAGATCAGTTTCATCGAAAATAGCACAATTTATTCTTATTAGTGTCGGGAAGTTTAAGATAATATTTTGAATGTAAAAGTGTTGTTATAACCTTTTAAAATTAGTATGAAAAACATTGAACCCGCCATGTTGTATTGAGGTTAGACAATAAATATACCACTCTGGTTAGCCACAGATTACATATTCAAAAGAAAAAAAAAATGTTTCGTAGAATATTTTCAAACTGGAAAAACGGTACGTAGGCACCTACTTAAGTACTTTATTATTTAGATACATTTTGAAAAAATAAATGTTTGGAATGAAATAAAATTTTCAAATGAGTGTTTCCTTGTTTCATTGTTTAGAGATAATTTATAATCGTCACACAGTCGGATTACTTTCGCTGTCAAATCAAATATGGCAGCCAAACAACAAGCAAGACTTCACAACTTCATAAATTTAATAGTAATCCCGAACAAGGCCGGGTACACATCAGCTACTTTTAAATACCTAATGGTTTTGTTTCTTTTTTCTTATGAAATCTATAAACACATAATATACCATTGAAAAAAAAACTTGAGTAACTGATTAAAGCAGAACAAAATATTTTTGAATGTGTAGGTGTCATTCCTTGGAAAAAATAATATTTATTGCGCGCTGGAACCACACCCGCAGTGACACGTTTCGGCCATTCAACTAGCACAGTGGTGGGTGATGCGCGTCATCTCACTCGATCGGGCTATACTGAAACTGCTTGAGGGGGTAAGACTCCCGGATCGCCAGCAGGTAGCGAATGTTCTTACACGTGGTAAGTCAGTCGATCCCCAGTCGCCGCTAGCCGAAGTTCAGGTTCGTTGAATAATGCAGGGATTTTTTTAATAAAATTATACATATTACCAACTTTTTGCACATTGCACCCAACGGAGGTGAATGAATTTCATTATTGTTCGCAAAAGAAAATTCATAAATTTTTGCTTGCAATTGATTATTGATAAAGACTTGAATTTATTTTCCTGTATTATTATTATCTTGTTTTAATTCATGAGTTGTTGGGTAGATAGTGTAAATAAAAAGTACTGTAGTGTTAAAAAAAGTGTAGTGTAGTGTAATGAAAAGTGTTACAATTGGCCCATTGAACCCAACGGATATGATTAAAACTTATTATCATCCCTAAATGCTTTATTCTATCCTTGGAATTTGATATTTGAATCGGTATCTAACACTAGACCTTAGAGTCAAAATCACATCCAACAAGCAACCAGAAATACAACACTTGGACAAAAAAGCTTCTTTTACTATGGTAGTAAACTATACAACATAATTCCACTATCCTTCAAAAATCACAACAACAATAATAAATTTAATAATCGAATAATTCGCTGGAAACATTAAATAGGGAAATCTGATATAGAAAATACATTAACACAAAATACAGACTAACTTCTAAACCACACAACTGCACTCAAAACACCTCATCTTACAATTATTTTATTTTTCGTTTTTCAGCAATCACATCAATTTAATTTCGTATTTTGTAAATGAAATCCTCAGCACGGGAAATTAAATAGGTAATAAAACATTAATAAATTATTTCTTAAAGTAAAATTACAATTTGATACGTTCGTACTTTTACTTAATTTGCCTTTACTATTCCCATTTTTTATAAATCGAGGAAAAAATATAATAAAAAATAGTCGAAGAGTAATTCGACAATCTGCGTTCTTTCTAACTTGCCGCAATGTTGCCGGCACTGACTCCTGGAAACCTGGTCGGCAAGAAGTGCATACAAAATAAAAGTGATGTAAACAGAGTTATTGTTTTATTCTAAAATATGTATTTGGACCTTTGTGCTGTTTTAAAATTACTTTAATTTACCCACGAGTCACCTTGGAGTTGTCAGCGTGTTAAATTATCGCAGTGTCCTCAATTTTTGTCTACTTTTAAATGTCAGACTGTAGCTAGGTACTTTGGTATAATAAACATAGGCAGGTACCTCATCGATTGCGTACTAATATCTCACGGGTGCATTCGTTCTATTTTTAAACATATATCATAGACAAGCCTACAGTAGGCAAAACCTGGTATTATAAATCGGTGAATACATAAAATACATTAAAACCACCCAAATATGGCCGGAACACCGAACCAAATGTGGGTCTTTACTTCTATGAGAAACTCAGAAAAACGTTTAATTTCAATGTAATAAAACGTTTTAATTGATTCAGTTTCCGGACCATAAGATTTATGTGGTTTTGGTTTGAAGTAGTCGGCGTAATATTAGAAATTTATGAAAAAGTCCTTCAAATCCGAATGATTTGAAAAAAAAATGACCTGCACAAATGCGGTTCTCGCGTTAATAGACCTCACTGCAGAGCGGGATGTGGGAGAATGCGAGTCAAAATAGAACTTTTTTTTAAATAACTCTGCTGTTGAGAATTAATTTAGAGATTAATAATAACGTTTTCAAGAAAATACATAAAATGCGTCATCCGTAAGAAGAATTTGCGATGAAAATTAAAAACACATTTAAAAAATGGCATTATGATACAACGCGTGGGGTAACTGAGTCACCACTCAAGGCAATGCAAGTTTTGAGTTCTCTCTTGGGACACCGAAGGTTAAATGTGGTTTGCTACGAAATATAAATGAATCTTAATTTGTTCTCTGAGATGAGAAAAAAAGTTACATTATGTCCGTTATTAACCTTCCCAATGCAATCCAAGGAAATTCCATGGGAAAACAACTACAGAGACTGCGAAAAGAGGCTGCACTGAAATGGATGGAGTCCGCTGGAGTAGACCAAGCAAAGATGCTGGAACCCATCTCGTCAAAGCAATGGAATCCCAATCCGAATAGGACAAGGAGAAGAAGAAAATGATGATGATGACTTGCTTTATTTAATTTAACTTTCGCTCGGCTTTATTGAGTTAACCATATCGCAAGCATTATCCAGTAATTCTTTCGAGTAGCTTAGCAAACACGTTTGCTCGAAGTTTTAACAGATTCAATTCGTTTAAAGGTATTAATTACCAAATTGGATTTTAATTACAAAATGAAAGATACGTCTCTAAAGCACATGGTGACCTTTAAGGACTCGGGGACTGTGTTTGACGCACGTTTAACATTTCAAGCTCACATTGAAAAGATCTGCAAATCAGACACAAAAACATTAGGGTTTGTCATACACAGTTCAAAGGAGTTGAAAAGCTTTGCAGTTATAAGGGTGGTTTACTTTAGTTTAATGCGTAGCATTTTCTAGAGTAGATCTCATGTAAGGGAGCCAGAGGACACCGTCTATGTGCTGATTATTCGAGAAAATTCAAAAGAAATTCATACGATAAAAAACACATAAATTTGTTGTAAACCACTTTTATTTTATTAAACTTAGAGTTTTAATAAACTTTGAATTTTAATAAAATAAAAGTGGTCTACAACAAATTTATGTGTTTTTATTAAATACTATGGCGAGCCACAAAATTAATGCTTTTTACAAATATGAAATTCATACGATTCCTCTACTTAAGAGAATTTGTTTTTTACCCATGGCTATTTCCAACAGCATTTCTCTCGGGAATGCTGGGTATCTGCAGCCTAAGTTCGAGGAGGGATATGGTATTAGTACTTATGGCTCATAAGCTCTTGAACAGTGTATTATTAATTCCTGACATTCTGACTGAAATACGATTTTACGTCCCTGATAACACAAGCTTTTGTTTCTTCACAGGTGCAGAACTAACTTACCAATAGTGATGCCTCTGGAAAGACTTACTAGGTTAATTAACTGCCTCGCATGCACGATATGTGGATATATTTTCCACATGACCTACAGTAAATTTAAGCATGAACTAGCTTTGGATTAAGCCATAACATAATATGTTATGGCTTAATCCAAATTTAGTACCTACTTGTAAGATTTTTTTAAATTAATTTTATCGCTCTTATTATCTTATATAATTATTTATAATTTAGCGATGTTTTATCATTTTTGCAATGTATTGGTGTAGTAAACATTTAAATTTACTAAATTTACTTTTTGCACTTACTGAATAAAATATATTTAATATGTTGTTAACCATTTATTGCATCTTTTCGTCCTGCGTCCCTGATATCGTCCTCGGCTCATAAATCTGTATGATACGAACTTAACCTTAACAATATTACTAAATAATATTATCTTGTTTTTTAGCACTCAATTTTAAACGCATTTTTTTCCTCATAGCACTAACCAGTACCTATCAAACGCACATACATAATTGTTTACTCTATAATATTTGTTTTTCTCATCTCTTCAAAAGTAATTAACTATTATACTATACTCAAATCATCTGGTATACGTAAACGATTCCACTATGCTTTTTTTTCTTCTTATCTCTTTGAACTTAACTATTATTTTATATTAATTATTATACTGCACTCAAATTGCCTGGGATACACATTTTTTTTTACTATTCTTCACATCTCTTTATAATAGATATATTATATTACCATAATATGTCAATATTAGCTTTTTTCCTATCTATTTTTGTATAGTGGCACTTAATATGAACTAAACTCGTCAATTTTTTTAGTCTTAAAACGCGATTTGTTCTTAGTTAAGTCAAAGCTTTCTTACATTTTGTTGTTAAATAATGTGTGTTTCAAATAAGTAAATATTATTATTATTATTAACTGTTTTTAAAATAAATAAATAAATAAATAAAATGATTAGCCTTCCAATGTTAGCAGCGTGTTTTGTCAGACCAAAAGCGAATCACAGCACGTCACCGCCCCATGCCGAATAAATTTTCAACGTGTAGCCTCAAAATTAAATTCAGTTCTTTAACGTCGTTAATGCAGCCGCCGGAAGCGGTGCCACTCATCAATTTCCGGGCACGTATCAATGAAAATTGAAAAAAAAATCGCATCAGCGCCAGCGGTGGCGCATGCACAAAGCGACACTTTATCGAATTAATTTAAATATTTAGGTAGCAATTTTTAATAGGAAATTATGGGTTGCGGTTTCAGCAGGAGATCGAACAACGGAAATGGGTATTAAAACACATAATTCAATATTTCTATTTTTGAAACTGTATACCTGGTAGTATTCACCAACCTTTTATTATATAAATAATGTAAATTCATCTTTACAATAAACAGGAGCTGTAACCCATCTTAATGGTTTTTGAAACCAGATTGATGTATAAAGTAATATTATTAATAAATTCAATGTACCATATAAATTAAGTTTCATAAAATCGTGCTATAACAATACTGAAAAATATAATCTAAGTAAAATCATGATTTGTTACCCCTGATATCCAAACTTGTATATAACCATAGTTTAAGAAATAAATGTACCAGTCTGAAGATACCCGTCACAGGCTGAAATCGGTCACCGTCATAAATAAAAAGTGGAATATTATTTAAAAAAGTGTCTTCTAGTATATTTTATTTATCAGTAGAGAGAGTAGAGAATTTTTCCTACGACAATACAGGCACATATTTAGTTAGTGTTGTTGTAAAATTCTTTTATAAATGTTGAAAGATGAAGAAAACGAATACATAAAAAGTGGTTGAGATTGGTAAAACTTTTTTTTTTTTAAATTACTGCTAACCACTTTGTGTTTCTTGTTCATTTGTGTAAGCTACCGTGGTAGGTCATAAATATTACTTCTCTAAGGTTATAACCAGTATGGAATGGCGTCGTGACCAATACAATAATGCCTTCCGCATAATGTTTGGCCTCCCTAGACACTGCAGCGCTTCCAGTATGTTGACGGAGGGACGAGTTTCCGATTTCGCAGCCCTTATAAGATACAGGGTGGTAGGAATGACGAAAAGGATAAACAGTCCTTATCATGGAAGCCCGCCTCAGTCCAGCCTCCAGTATCGACGAATATTGGAGAAAGATATTGTCCCTTCACAATATAAATGCCACAGCTCCCTAAAGTATTTATTTTTATATATGTTTTAGTTACTTTTTGTGCTTCGTGCTATACATCTTATTCAGGTATTCAGATACATTTTATTTTATTTTTTTTATAATCCAATGTATGTATACAATATATGGAATGTGTGGTACTGGACTAACCTCCCCATATGCCGGAATAAATACCGAATATTATTACTATTATTTTTATTATCACCGACTTCCCAAAGGTTTTATTAATGAAAAGGTTTTGAAATTGTTTCACGTATGAAAAAAATAGAGACACAACTGCTTAATATTTGGAGAACTGAAAGGAGAAGGAAAAATAAATGCAAAAATATTGTATTAAAACTGGTAAAAATACTAGACCACGCAATAAATAATAAAAAAAAAAAATTCTAATCACAACTTTATTAATATATACATATCAACGTGTTTTGAAAGCGATGCTTACCTCATCAGCAATATATAGAAAACTGAAAAACAATAATGTCAATTATAGACAAATGATAAACATAGAACATAATTATGTAATATAATTTGTTTACAGGTGAAAATATAATAAAAACAGTAATTATTGAATGGAACACTAGTATATATTGATTAACTTGGCGGGTTTGCGATAAGCCGACGTAGCTCAACGGTAGAGCATCTGACCGGACATTAGAAGGGTGCGGGTTCGAGTCCTGCCGGCGACATTTATCTTTGCTCGGAAGGTTTTTTCAATTTGGATGAGTGTTTTAGATTAATAATTATTGTTTATAAAAATAATAATTGTTACCCTTTGCGCTATGCACAAAAATCTTGTCTTAAGTTTTTAAGAACTTTAGTTTATCAATTAATATGTAAGAATTGATTAGAGTAGATAATAATTAGTCGAAAATATTTTTTAAATAAAATTATTAAAAATTGAATAAGAATTTTATATCAGAAATTATTTTTATTATTAATATTAACATGAAAATAAATCAGATTTCATTCTTTTGATTATTAATTATATTTTATTAACTATTAACACTTTTTCTGATTTCTAAAATTTCAAATTTGTGTAATTGTAAACCGGTTGTATTTGTATGTAAAAATTTAAAAAGTTCATATTAATTATTGAAAACGTTATTTTGGCCATGTCTTAATATGTTACCTAGGAATATATTATAAAAGTAACCTCATGTCTGTACTTTAAATCCCACTTTACTAATTTTCATCAATAATCACCGTTATTGGATAACATTGACATTTTATCGGTGATCATTAACATTATAAAACGACATGCTGATAGCAAATTGTATGGGGTGTTCATTTCACAGCTTCCAAGCTTTAAATATTACGATCTTCGTCATCTATTTTTGTTCCACTACCGAATGGAGGCATTCCTACACCTATTCCGGCGCACTTCTAAGAATCCAAAGAGGTTTTCCACGAGGCTTGTGTATAGACAATTGGTGTGGTCGGTGATAAATGTGTGAGTGGGTTTTGGTAGACACCCAACACTGGCTGTTTATCAAAGTACTATATGCATGAACTGTGCACTAATATACGCGACTAATTAATCGTACTTTAGAGAATGCGATCTCCAAGCTGGGTTGGGATATTGCTGAGATACATCGTTCTGTATTCAAACTCACACTCTGCCTGATACCCCACACATTAAGAGGATCAGTTGCGCGGCTTGCTTAAAAAAAACGTAATTGTTTATTTGAGGCCAAAATATTCGTCTAAACCTAATGATATTTTTTGTTCATCAACTCCCGGTAAATCACACCCAGAAGAGATTCAATAATTCGTCGCACAAAACACAAACAGGCGTCTCATATTTAGCAACATTCCGGGAGAACCAAAAAAGTTTTGTTTTGTCGGAAACTTATAACGTATACATGTTTCGCTAATAGGGTAAAACAGCGTTATCAATGCACAATTAGCGATACAAGTAATAAAATGTATGAGAATACGGCAAAAAAGCATGTCTTCGGGACTTCTGGAAAGTTGCTAAATATGAGATACGGGTGTTTGTGTTGTGGGCGACGATTTGGTCTGGTAACATCATACTTATATCATAAAAACAAATATATTTCCAGTTCAGGCCCCCTGGCACGGAACATCAATGAAGGATTTATTAATAATGACGTTAACTTGTCACCGTACCCAAGTACGACTGCAGATTATTCACAATAAAGAAAAACAGTTCACATCCACTAAATATTCTTATTTTTGTTGACGTGAACAGTTGTTTGGTCGTTAGTCGTCTGCAGTCTTACTCAGGAACGATGAAAGGTTATCGAAATTATCTATAAAACCTTCAATGTTCTGTGCTAGGGGGCCAGTTTACCATCCGAGACAAAGTTGGAGAAAGCGATTACAGACTCCGCGTGAGGAGAGGCGGGATAGGGACGTCTGGAAGTGCCTTGTCGAAGCAGTGAGTCCCCGAACCGAATAGGACAAAGTGAAGAAGATGATGTTCATTTTCATATTACTGACGAAATAATTTTCCATGGCAAATCATCGACCTTTGACCTGCACGATATTTGATCGCCTGATGGTGTTGTGCGTAGATCCGTACAAATTTGATTTGACAGCGCGGGTATCACGACGAACCAGTGACAGTATTTGACGAACAGGCTACGTTTCGTTACGGGCCGGTGACGTTATACGACTTACCGGGGACGGAGCGTCGACAAATGAGCATCTTGCGTGGTTTTTCAAAAGGCATCGAAAAAAACATGTAAACAGATTTTTATAATAAATTCGAAGAAAACGTGTATTTAGCCAAACATTTTATGAAAATGTTCTAATATATAAAAAAGGTATCATTATAATATATGTTACACATAACAAAAAAAAGTCTTTTTGCTAGAAATAAAAATAAAATACAATTCACAATTAGAGTTACATCACGGTATTTTATCAAAGTCGTAAACTTATCTTTAAATCGGAGAATGTGACATTCAACTTAAGATTGTCGGTCATCTCCGATAAACGTAGATCATTGATGCAGGAATGCCAAAAAGAAATCTATAATTTAAATTATTATGTGATTTATTTTCAAATTATTCTTTTGTTCAGGACCGTAGAGATATCTGAGGTAAATCATTGTTACACTCACAGCTCAATGCAGCAAAACTGAAACGTTCATTAAGGCGATGCAATGGGAAGTAATGCAAAATCATGTGTTTTTGGTTTGAGAATTTGATGGCCTAGAAATATCGTAGACGATTTAATTAAATACTGCAAGTAGAATACACCTTGACCTTTCGTATAACCGTTCATTTTTTTGTTGTGTCTTTTTATAAGCCTAGAAAAAAATAAAGTATCAGATATTAAAAAAATGTTTAAAGCGCAAACTCTCCTACTTACAAACCCCTTTTCCGATGTTGTCCTATTGTTCATTGTGGTAAATTAAGTTTTTTAGAATATGACCGTAAAACATTTCAATAATTATGTCTGAGCTTTACAGAATAGAATAAAACAAGCATTTTGGTGATGTTTTTTTTCCGTAAATCGAAATATGCGGCCGATGTTAAGCGGGACCCTCAACCTTGTCGCCACCTGCATAAGGAGCGCGTGATTTCGTTGGAAATTTAGCCGGTGGATGGCCTTAAGCTTAAATTATTTATTTTCTACGATCATGTAATTACCAACGAGTAGGTAAATAATAATTATCATTATTTAATATTGACAATTTGTATAGCGCCGTTTTGTATTAGTGGGCGGTAACGTAATTTGTAATTTACAAGCTATGTGAGTTTTGAAATGTCTTTGACCGAAAGTAGTTTTAGCGAGTATACAGTAGTTGGTTGTTTTGACTAGGGTACATGTAGTGATTTGTTCTTATTCTTGCATAGAGCTGTTTTGTGTTCATAACATTCATAATTTTTAAAATCTCGATGGTATAGGTAATTCTTCTTCTGGATTGTTGGAATCAACAACACATGCTTACCAATGAATGTATTTATGCATCGGCATACACTTCCACCGGCGATCAACAGCCCTTTGTCTTCCTTATTCGATAGTTTTTTTCATCAGTGGAAAAAGATGACAAGTTTATATGATGGTTGTAAGTCTAAAACGAAATAAGTTGTACGTAAGTTATGGATCTGTGTGAGTACTCTATTGAAGTCAACTTATATGGAGAGACCCATTTGAGATATTATACTAGTGGACATATTTAGATATTTTTTAAATCTCCGTCTTTTCTAAGGTATTTTTCAATAGTATCAAATACACAATATTTTCAAAACATTACTGCGGGCTTAAAAACAATTTTTTTTATCGTAATAACTAAGAATTTTTTTCTGAACCAATTTTTGAAAAAATCATGCATGTGGCTCATTGTCACCGATACGTGATGGATTACGTGGTACGACGCACACATCGCCCGCCTCACATTCCAGGCGTAAATTGTGTTAATGGCCACCAAACACATGTTCCCCACTCGTCACTCGGCTGAAACTACTTTGCGGCGCAGAGAGCCGATTTCAGGTAGCTCACGAGTTTGCCATCGAACGCAGACTGATGTTCTAATTAGTTTGAGGAAGGCAGGATAATGTGAAATATTTAAAGTGTTGTTTAGTACGAATCACCCAGTATACTAGATATACATATTTTTATTTAATGAAAATAAAACAATAACTTTTTTTATAACCACGAGAATTTTATTAAATTTTATTGCGACCGACCGGTTTCGCTTAACATAAGTATCTTCAGGGTACAAAAATTAAGACTTAGTTTTAATTTTAATTTTTAACTCAGTTTAAATTTTTGTACCCTGAAGATGCTTATGTTAAGCGAAACCGGTCGGTCGTGATAAAATTAAATAAAATTCTCGTGGTTATAAACAAAGTTATTGTTTTATTTTCATTAAATATGTCTAACCACAAAGTGACTGCTTTCTATAAAAATGTATTTTTTATATAATAAATACTGGTATATGAATACTCTTACATGAATGAAGGTGTTTCACGTGTGACAAGTAAAAAGTCATTTTAATAATAATAATAATAATGAGAATAATTGGAAGATTGATATAGCGCCCTTTTTGTGAAAAAACACCTCAAGGGCGCAGTAATATATGCATGTAGCAAAGAGCGGGATTTTCCTACTTTTTAAATCCTTTTTGGTAATGATATATAATCTGAGTTTTGTTTCCTATTTTTAGAACTCCATAACACTATTTTTTTATCTTAAAAGAAACAATATTTAATTATTCCTCCCATTAAGTTCTTCTAGTTTTTTTACTAAATCATCATGAGAGCTGTTTCGGCGTCCGTAAAAAGACACATATTGAATTTTTGTGGGCAATATTCAACCTGTTTCTTTTAAGAAAATATTTTCGAACTCCCTGGAGCCAGTGGGACTATGTCACGTTTTTAAGCTGAAGAAAGGGAAGAGAGGAGAGAGTTGATTTTTTTGTGTTTATGTTTATAAAACATAACACGTAAGGAATTGATCGATTTATGTCTCACTGGGAAATTCCTGTGTCGAGATAGACGTGGGTATATGTATTATATAATATGGTTAAATAGTACACTACTGAGATTTTTTTTTTAAATACAACAGAAGATTTATAAAATAAAAAAAGTATGTTTAATCGTTATATGTAAACAATAATAAAAATGGAGAAAGAAAAGAAAAATCGACGTAAAATAATATGAAACCGTAGATGTTATATGGATGTTAGATGTTAGGGTATAGTTAGGTCTATATATAGAGGTTAGGTTGTAAATTATGTTATTTTTATGTTTTAAAATCCAGGTAAGAGAAAAAATATATATAAACTTAGGATTGCATATGCCTGGAGACAAGATAAATTTAAAATTGGATTCGGCTGGACTATGTTTTAATGTTTTTTTTTACAGTAACTCCCCACACAGGAGATCCTAACGGAAATAATTTTCATCAAGGCCTATATCATCTTTGGGGATGCTGTGTGGAGGATCTTTTTGAGGATAGGAAGGACTGAAGTTGGGTCTTGAAGAGACCGATGTTATAGGATGGAGGAAACACAGAAGCCGGCAGATCATTTCACAGCCGAGCTGTTGAACACAAGAACGAGCCGTAGAAGCGACCGTTCTCATATGATAAATGTCAACCGTGTGCAAATGTTAAGCGCACGTTTGGCGTATTTCCTGACTATGCACCGGTGCCGAAGGGATCAATGACACTAGTTCCTTGGAGGATCTTTCATTAAAATACCGGTAGAACAAGGACAGCACTCCCACCTGACGTCTGTGCTCCAAAGATTGCAATCCGTTTGTTAAGGTAGGCGAATCGATCAAACGGGCCGCCCCTTTCTTCATAGAGTCAAGGATTTTTTTCAGATATTTTTGTGCTCCTGATCAGAGGTGACTGCCAAATTCTACAGTGAGGCGCCCTTGCAATTTGTACAGGGTCAGCAGTTGTGTACTATGCATGTGTTTTACAGTAGTTAGCAATAATGGGACGACCCATTTTAATAATCCAATGTTCTATTTCGTGTTTAAAATTAGTCATTGTATTTGTCTGGTCGTTGTTGGTAATAAATTGTATAATTTGCATGCTATGTATTTAAAGTGTCTTTGTCCAAAAGCAGTTTTAGCAAAAGGAGTTTGGAGTAGTTCTTTATTTTTGGTTCGTTTACCATGATAACTCCGAGTCGTTTTTGTGTAAATCGGCTCGAATGTGGAACCGGTTACCGGAATCTGTCTTTCCTACAACATTTAATCCGGGCCTCTTCAAAGCCCGCATTAACAAATCCCTTCCTACAGGATGGCTTAACCCGCCTCACAACTTTGACCAACCGGGTAGCAATATAGTTACCCTGTGCTTGCTCTGTATATACAAGGGCGCTCTTGTGATGTGTCAACAAAAATGCAGAGTTTGCATTGTTAGTAATGGAGTTCATCATAATTGTGTTGCACAGGTCAAAAAGTAGAAATATCTTATCGATTTTATAATATTTTGAATTCTCAAGACGTTATATCTCTTGAAGCGGATAATGTACGACTTATTTATATGCAATATCATTTTTATGAGTTAAAATAGAGCATCCATTATTTGTACCATCTCCGATACTTGCAGGTAGATCATATCGTTGCAAAATGTATACGACTGTTTTTTTTACTGTCATAATGAAAAAGGGGACACGAGGACAAGAAGAAGAAAGGACGAGGACTTTGTTGTATAATTTTAAATATTATTCTATCGGGAAAATTCGTTGGAATTCAGACCACCAAACGTTGTTCACTGAACGGTGAAGATATTTATGAAAGAGCTTATTTTCAGCAATAAGAGAATATTTTAGGACTGACCTCGAAACTTTTGGAGGGACTGGATGTTATTATTTCATGTTACACGAACATGTCATTGGTCCTTGGCATCTTTCAAAAGTAATTCACCAGAGTAAGGTGAAACCTCATTTTATTTCAGGAAATGTGTCCGTTTCTGTTTAGTCCAAACAACGTATCTAATTTTATCTTTTAAACCCACACGGTGCCTTCATAATATTTCGCATAGCATAATTCTTTCGGTCGAGGATGGAATGGAAAAGATAAAATTACAGCGTATGGACATATATTGTGATTATTATTCTGCTTTTTTGTTATTTATTTTTTTTTTATCTTTTTTTTAATATTAACTCCACATAGAAGACCCCTAGGGAATGTTATATCTGGGGATGCTACCTATATGGAGGGTATTTTTGTGAGAAAGAGGAGTGAACCTGGATCTTAAATTAATTCATTTTTAAAACAAATGATTTTTATGTTTTTGGGTGAGTGGAATGTAGCATAATTTTCTACATAAATGTAATTTTTTTTTAAATGTATTTATGACTCATTTGCATTCATACCTAACTGTTTTTAGAATTAAGAATTGCAATATGGCTTCCCCATTTAAATTTAGTACTTTCATCAAGTAATTATAGTTAATGCAGTCCTAGCGTTGTTACATTTAAACAGGATTTTAGAAATGACCAACTTGTAGTTTTAAGCTATGAACTCATAGCTTAGTTGTTGGATGCATATGGTGTAGTATCTATCGCTCCACACGTAACCATCTATAAGTTCTATTGATAATCTTGTTTTTTTATACTTTACTTGCATTTTTTTTATGACCGCATAACAAACCGCTAAGCATTAACTTGCATATACCTCAGAAATCTCCTTGCAACTTCATTCAGTCAACTTTCGTATTTCCTTAGTTTCATACCTCACGTGCTCCTTTTAGTAACTTTTCACTAGCGACTTCATCACTGATAGAATTTGCAGGATTCACCATTCCGTCAATATTCTTATCAGCTTTCCTGTCTCTCTCAAACATACTTCCCAAGTACACAAGCTCAACCACATGCTCCAAGAAGACTGAAAATAAAATATGCAAAAATATGACAGTTTGGTTGAGTGATCGATGAGGACATAGCAAAGAAATCAAAATCGGAGATGATATTGAACAAGGCACAATTACCATAAACAGGTGAAAAGGAAGTTTTGCTACAGATATAGGTATCATCCTACAATTCGGTTTTCAAAAGGCCAGATGCAGCATTTTTATCTCACGTGGCACTGAAAGGTTAATTTATGGAATTGTGATTTACACAATTGTGAAAAAGCTGTTGAAAGCTGTGAAAGAAAATCGATTTTGGAATTGGTTTGATCAATTTCAACCAAAGCGAAGTACGGAAACTTGATAGATTCGCCTATCTTAACAAATGGGTTACAATCTTTGGAGCACAGTCGTCGGGTGGGAATGCTGTCCTTGTTCTACCGGTATTGGAAGATGCTCCGAGGAACTAGCGTCATTGATCCATTCGGCACCGGTGCATAGTCGTGGAAAAACACACGGTTGACATTTGTCACATGAGAACGGGTTGCTTCTATGACTCGTTCTTGTGTTCAACAACTCGGCTGTGGAATGATCTGCCGGCCTCTGTGTTTCCTGCATCCTATAATATGGGTCTCTTCAAGTCCCAAGTTCACTCCTTCCTATCCTCTAAAAGACCCTCCACGCAGCATCCCAAAGATGATATAGGCCTTGAAGGAAATTATTTCCTCCTTGGTCTCCTGTGTGGAGTTACCGTAAAAAAAAAATCTTGAAACAGCACAAATTAATGAAATAAAATTTACTTGCGCACGCCGAGATTTGAACCCGCGACCTTCGAATTCGTAGTCGAGAGCCTTACCCTTCGACCACGGAGGCCGTATATAATATTTGGGCAAATAAAATTGAAGCATATAAGTTACGGTGTAAATGTATGTGTTTTTAATCCCCAATGACTTAAATTTTAATGCTGTTTTTATAAATATGTTTGCTAATAAATTGTTTATTTGGGGGTGTTGATACTTATAAGGCAGGGAAAACTGGTAGGGAGTTTAATTTTAAATTTTACCAATTCATGCATAAAGTTAGGAAATTGGTTATTGATAGAAAATTCGAAGAAATCGTGGTCCACAGTATCCTCTGACCCACAATCACAGGCGAGCTGACTATGTGGAATCTAGGGAGATGACTAAGACAAGAAGTGTGACCTAGTCTCATTCGAGTTATGGTGCAAATATATTTTTTAGGCATTCAAGTGTATTTATGAAGAAAACCGGAATAAAAGGATGTATTAATGAGTACTCAATTTTATATGATAAATATTCAGTGCCACATTGTACTTACATGTATTATGTTATTTTTAGTACGGCTTCTAATTCAAAACTCATCGCTATGCACTCTCTTTTTTTCCATTATATAAGCCACCAATCCTGTAATATCATCATATAAATAATTTACATGTAACACTTTCGAAAAACATTATTATGTAAATATGTAATCGTAATATGTACACTCCGCTTCTTTGCACAAGAATTGCTTAAAAGGGAAGTGTAGTTTTGTAATTTGACATAAAATGTATTCAAATTCAGTAATAATAAATTTAAAAAAAAGTATAATCATTGTAGAAAATAATATTAACACAACCCAAATGAAATAAAAAGAACGGAAAAAAAAAACAGAAAATAAAAAGATTTTAGTCGCGTCTGGGACTCGAACCCAGGTTCTCTGCCTATCCGGAGCAACCGCTTAACCAACTTAGCTAATGAAAAAAAATGTGTTTACGTATTTATTATGCTTTTCCACCTCTGGTAGGAGGCAGGAGTGGAATGTGACGAAGGGGATCAGTAAAATCCGAAATTGTGATTTTCCTTTACCAAACAGTTCCATTTACTTTCAAAGGCTGAATTACGTATTGGACCGATTTATGGAAGTTGGGAAAGCCCCCATTCAAACATTCAAAGCTTTGCGACAACCCAAGCATACCTGAATATACTGAGAAATTATTCTGTAGGCTCTCAAGCAGAGCAAGAGGCATCTACCATATCAAAACACTCACAGATTTAATGACTGTAAAGGAATTTTAAATTTTAACACGTACTAAACGACTTGCACGATGAAACGTTTGAAGGAATCCACTACGCATCAAATCAGTATGATGTATCCTACTCAATTCCGGCACAATAGGTTTCCGATCGTAGGGGACAGAGGGGTAATGATGAACTCCGGGTAACTCCGATCGATCGACTTCTAGAAGGTTCCGATACCTCCACATCCATCCAACCGGGTGCGGCCATGTAAAAGCCATGTCGCTCATCAGCACAGAGCTGCATTTCATAAACGGAAGTTGCGCATGTCGTAGAAGTTATGAACCGTTATATATTTTCATTCAAAGTTATGTAATATTTGCAACGTTCTTAAATGGTGGGATTTTTGTTCTTATTACAATATAGTGCCGTTACATTTAACTAATATAACTATGACTTACCTGCATATACCAACAGTGTGAAACAAAATCAAAGTTTGTGGTTTAGATTTATTAATTAGTTTGGTTGAGCTTTTTGCAGACAACTTTGATGTTCGCCATTATCCCGTGTGCTTCAGATAATACCGAACGGGAAGCAATTTGTTCTTCAATAAATTGTTTGCTTTTTTTTATTATTTTTTAAAATGCATTGTTTTGTTTCAAAACGAAGACACCAAAACTTGATTTATAATTTAAAAAAAAGTATTTATTCGATTTGTTCCTCTGTTTATTTTAGGTGTTCATCATTACTCCACTCTCCCTTAATCGCAAGACAAAAGATTTTTGCGCCCCTTTTTGTCATTTCTAAGTATCGTGTATTTCTAAGGACATATCTCTTTAATTGCATTTCTACTTTGTCTCAACTTCACAACAATACATAACTCCACTTTAAACTCATCTCTTCAGAAAATGATATCCAATTAAACATTTTCAAGTATATACTCTAATTTCTGAACTCTGTTAAGTTAAACTAGTTCATGCGTTAACTAAAAAGTTATGTTCACAAAGTTTTAGTGTTTCACATCTAGTATTTTCTGTTAATACTGTTATGCGCACATAATACACGCAAATCTTCTTCGTATGACTTTTCATTCTTGAAATTGTCTCAAAAATTATTTTGATCCTATAAATCTGAATCCTTTATATGTTATTCGTATACCTTTGAATAGACAAATTCATGAACTTATTATTTTTTTAAAGCCTTGATATAATTTTTTCGCTATTTTGTGACATTTGACAAAAATGTTATCATGAAAAACAAAGTTTTTTTTTAGTTACTTTCATATATAAAAATGAATGTTTTTCTGTGTGTCCTCAATCTTCTCGAAAATTAATAGACCGGTTTCGCTGAAAAGGACATAGTTTGTTCTTATTAGTACCGGGAACGTTCAGAAAAGAGTTTGAATGAAATCCAATGTGTAAAACTTTTGCTATAACGTTTTAAAATTAGTAAGAAAAACATTAAACCCGCCATATTGTATTGAAGTTAGCCCATAGCTATACCACTCTGGTTAGCCACAGATTACATTTTCAAAGAAAAGTGTTTGTTTGGGTAGAATATTTTCAATAAGGAAAACACGGTACCTACTTAAAACATTATTATTTAGATATATTTAGAAAAAATAAATGTTTAGAGTGAAATAATTTTTTTAAATGATTTTTCTCTTTCTTTCTTTATTTAGATATATAAATAGTCATCACAAGGCATTACTTTCACTGCCAAATCAATTAGAACACCCGAACGACCACCAATAATTCATAACTTTATTACAAAAAAATTAAATAATCCCGAGCAAGCAAGCAAAACACATCCGTTGGTTGTCTCATAAAAACATAATTTTTTTTTAATGAAGTATATTTGATCACGTCTATAACATCATGTTCATAATATAGAATCAGTTATCAGTTAGGCAATTATAATGTTGAGATTTGTGTAAGGTTATTCTAAGAATTTATGAAGCTTTCACAAATATCGTTAGCTTGGTTCGTGGTTTGTATAACGGAAAGAGGTTCAATCATATGGTAACCAGGTGGTTTTACATAAACTTCAACGGTGAATAAGGAGCAAAATATGTCCTTCAGTAACCTATATACAGGGTATTAAGAGACGTACCGGACTAACTTTAACAAGTGATTCCTGATCTTATTTCGAGTAAAAAAATATCAATGACATTTTTGTTTTCGGTCTCATTTGTTGTGTTTTTTCTTGTGTGTTTTTTTTCTCGGTTTTCACATGCCATCACTGGTTACTTGACGAGTACTCGCCCGACCTCCCACCTTGATGCTAATTATCCAATAAATACTATCTTCACATTTTATAAAAAAACAAAAAAATGTCACCGGACATCAAAATTTCTACACATTTTTACTCTGAATAACGACGGGAATCACTGGTTAAAGTAAGTAAGATGCGTTTCTTAACACCCTCCGTATATATGAATTGTTTTTGTATTTAATTCGTAGAAATCTGTTGAATTTTTTTTTTAATTTAACGTAAATCAAATTTAATAATGTTACCACTATCAATAGTAATATTAATATAACATTCATTAATAAAGTTAGGAAAATCATATATTCACCGCTTCTCAGTATGTTAGCATTGTCAAAACAATTAAACATATTTAAATAAATCAATTAAGAAAACGTTATCATTTAAATACGGGGAAACACACTATAAATGTAAAAACCTCACAGAATAGAGAATTTGAATCGTTTTTACCGAAAATAAATCATTGTTTTTAAAACCCGTCCTAATTACAATGGAGTGGGCGAAAATAAAATCATATAAAAAAGTCGTCACAATGTGGATTAACCGCAGTTTGAAAATGACCTTGAATGCCGAAATATCCATCACAATATTAAAAACAAAAAATTGCTTTGCAGAACTTAATAATATCATTATTAAATTTGATTTAGATTAAATTTAAAAAATAAAACCCGACATAAATATTTTTAGAATGTTTAATTTCTCTCCCAGATTACGAGTATATTCACAAATATTAATGTATTAATAGTCTTTCCAATGAGAGCAACTGTTTTGATAATGGTAAATGACCAGTTTAACTATCATTTATTTATTTGTAAAAAACAAACAGCTTTGAATAGTAATATATATATATATACAATGGAAGTTTAAAAAAAGGTAAGCCAACAAAGTTTCTTGTGCTAACAGTGGTTTAGTATAGATATTTTATTTATGAAGCTAACAATTTAAAGAAAAAAACAAAATAAGAAGAAAGGGGGAGGGGAAGAGGAAGGCAGGATCGGGACAGGAGGTGCTCTCGATACATTTTATGAACGTGCATAAATTTGTGGTCATACGTATTACCAAGGTTCGATATTTTGAAAGAGAATTATGAAAAATGTCGAAATTGTGAAACTATGCATTATATTGCGCACTAAAACGGGAAATTGGAAAATTTATCCTAAAATTGGTCCTGCATGTGGGAAGATGAAAAAAAAATGGTTTTTCTGGTTGGTCTTGACGGTATGTGAATGTTTATAAAGTTAGTCAGCTCTGAAGAGTCCAGACCATTATTCATAATATTAAATAACTAGTTTTGATCAAATATTAAGCATCGCGTTTGAAGCACGATGAAGTTATGATAAAAATAAACTGAAAGCGATTGAGAAAAGCATTAATATTCCTGATATTTTTGCGCTTTAATGTAAACTAAACACGGCCTCCAACGTATCGGGAAACATTGTGAAGCATCATCAAATCTGGATAGAGAAAGATAAGAAGAAAATGGTTAACAACATGTGGTTAATCATAAAAAATATTTAACACATCATAATGCAAAATTTTATTTCATCAGTGTGATGCCAATCAATAAATAGGAATACAATATATATTTTTAAAACGTATTTCTAGGGTATTAACTATGTAACAATTTTTATACATTTTGTTTTGAGGAGTTTTATCCACCATGTGCATTTGTTAATTAATTTGATTTTACGCTACCGCTCCGCTACTATTCTATTCCAAGTTTACTAACAACTTATTAGAAACTGGCCATAGCTTCAATAAAAAAAAAACTAAATTTAAACATTCGTATATTAATACATATTTTAATTTGTGCGCCTTGGACACTTTAGAAATAATAAAAATATAATAAAAAAAAAATTTTGTACACAAAATAATAGCACCCCGTAAATCACCTTTGTAAACCTTGCTTCCTTGTTATTTTGACTCCTCCCATTCCCCCTACAAATCCTCATTCGGAACTTCCTCCCACTACCCTCACCTAATAATGTCTAATTATTTCTGTACTCTGTTTAATTTAAGTTAGTTTTAAGAACGCTAGTGAATGACACGGATCTGTCGAAACCGGTAAAAAATAAATAAAATTAAGCAACAAATGTGCAGAGTGTATATAATTAAGCTGTTAATTTAACATGTAAATTATATTAATACAAAATAAATAGAAAAAAATACCGAAACGAAAAAAAAAAAACTTAAATTATTGAGTTGTCTAATTAGTATAAAATTTCAGCAGGCCATTCAAAACTGAAGACATTTCACAATATAATTCACTCTCAAACAAAAACAAAACACACCGTAATAGGTACGTACACATGTGCATAATAAGGCGAGGTTTTCTATTTTTTTATAGAAAAAATTATAATAAGGTTTGAGTGTTAAATACAAATGAAATATGTTTTTAAAGGTGCGATCTCTAAGGCAGAGTCAGCTCGGAGGTCACAGATAATTTTATAAGAGCGCCTGGGTACAGATCTTCCTTTGTTCCGAGATGCGGGACTAATCTACAATTTTCAACATCCTTTGTTATTTTATGTAACCTAATCTCGATATCGACATTTTCCACCAAAGCTCCGACTAAATTATATTGCCCCGATTGGAATTTTCTGTATGAATTGCAACTAATAAAATTATCTTTTTATTTAAAAAAAAAAACTTCAATAGATTGCTTTTCACTTTGTGGCGTCATTATTAATGAATGAATTAAAATTACTTTGTAATCACCACTTTATTAATATAAACATATCAATAAACCTGTTTCGAAGAATTCCTCATCAGAGATATACGGACTTGACGGCTTCCATGGTCGAGGGGGTAAGGCTCTCGACTACGAATCCGAAGGTCGCGGGTTCAAATCCCGAGGTGCGCAAGTAAATTTAAATTGTGTTGTTTCACAATTAATTCATTTAAAAATAATATATAGTATATTTGCGCACGTTACTCTCAGTATCGCCCTGGTGAAAGATCACCATTCAGAATTGAAACGTTGTTTGAAATGGCTTTTAGTCGTGTTTGGTGACTAGATCTGAATAGTATAGGTATTTTCCCACCTTCCTCTACCCCTTCTCCTTCCCCTCCACAATACCTCCAGCCTCACAATATTCCCCAATTGGGGATGCCATAGTCTCACTGGCTCCAAACGGTTGGGATCAGTTGGGACTCTTGTGCGGTTTTCATATAAAACAAAAATACAGACTTGTAAAAAATAATAATATCAAGTATAGATAACTGATAAACATGAAGAAAAAAATCATTGTGTTTTATGTTTGTCATTTGTCTATACTAGACATTATAATTTTTTAGTATTCTGTATATTCCTGATGAGGAAATCTTTGCTTTCGAAACATGTTAATATGTGTATATTAATAAAGTGATGATTACAAAGAAATTTTTCATTTATTTAATAAAAAAATATATCTATGGTTTTACAATATCATGCGGCAGAAAAAAAGGTCTTTGTTCGCTATTTGTTTATTTCTTACGACAAACTAAGCCACTCGGCATCTATAAATAAAAAGCTAATAACTGTCCGGCATTTTATTTCTGTAAGACAGCGCGTAATGTCAATATTAAAGAACACCATAGGTTCTTAAATAACCACGGTTTTTCAAAATTCACCAACCATCTAATCACTACAGGTAGGTACATTATTATTATAAACAGCAAAATAAGCGCTAAAGAAATTCCCTGAATTAACTTATCTAACTCGTTTTTTTTTCTTTTTAACCGCCTTATGCCTATGAACGTACGTGGTACGCAAACTTTTATTGTACCATTCTGCGCTATCCCGTATCACGTACGCGTTTGAAAAAAAATAAATATCTATAACTACAAACCGTAATGACCACGCGCGTCCCAACAACAAGTCTAAACAAGTAGTTCTTCAAGGACAGGTGAAGCGTGCGGTGGCTTGTTTGACAAAATATTATCAGGTATGCATATGACTAATGTTGTATTCATAATCTAGACAAAAAAGTGATTATTTATTGCCTATTTTTTGGAATATTACTTGAACGTAGGGCGGTTTAATCAGAAAATTTATTTATTCACCACTTCTCAAATGTTCACACTACCAAAACAAAATAACACATTTAAATATATCTCAGAAAACATTATCATTTAATTACGGCAAAACACATTAAAATGTAAAAACCTTACAAAATAGATGATTTTAATTATTTTCTGATTGAATCGGTTTTACCTGTGATAAGTAATAAGTCTAAGCACCCTCCATATTACAAGTGGGTGGGAGTGAATTAAATCATCTAAGTAAGTCATCGCAATGTGGATAAACCAAATTTTGTAAATGGCCTTGAACGCCGAAATATCTGTCACAATAATAACAACTAAAATACTTGCAGAACTTAACAATAACATTATTAAATCTGATTTACATTAAAAGGTATTCTACGAAATAACACAAAAAACAATTCAACATTAACAGAATCAAATATTTACGCTATTTTGCTCTTTCTTTACAATGTCTATTGAACATATATAATGGTCTCCTTGATTGCATATTTCCTTGATAGCATGGTTACTATGGTTACTTGGTTGCCATACTGTGGCAATACTTTTTTTTTCATTCTATTTTGTATAATGGTAATTAACATAAGCTAAACTTGTCAATTTGACTGCCCTAAAACGGGTTTTTATTCCCAGTTGGGCAGTCAAAGCTTTCTAGTTTTTATTGTTTAATATTGTGTGAAATAAATAAATATAAATATTGTATTAAGTCTATCCTCACTATAACAAAACTGCACTACTGTTTTTTTTTTATTTGTGAATTTGTTTAATACTTGCTGATATTTCGATATTTTTATATTATTTAAATCGATATTATGTAATTGGACTTTAGTATCTCTCTAATAAAACTGTTTTCAAATTTTTATTTTTTTTCCAATTATATACATTGATCACAACATGCATGCATTTATATTGTTCTAATTTCGCGCTATATTTGTATGATGATTATTATTTATTGTTGTATTGTATAATATTGTTGAACTAAACTTAGCGGGTACAAGTTTCCATTGTATTTAATTTATATTACACAAAAAAAAAGAAAATTATTTCCAGATGCAAACGGTAACGTTAAGATTTTTCTGGTGGTACCCAACGTACGGTAGAAAAGGTCACCAGAAGAAGAATATTCTATTCAATTTATACAAACTCGCATGAATTATCATTTTTGTATTGTACGACAAAATGCAAATATTAAAATACAATAAACGCCTACCTACTGAGCGGGGTATTCGTACAAAAGGAGGGCAAATACAAAATGTTACCAGGGAGTATAATATAATTCCCTTCAGAAAGACATGCACGAACGCCACGTTCCTCTCTTTCCCCACATTTCGGCGAAGTTTCCTTTCCAAAAAATATGGGAAACCGACGCGCGACGGCTTCCTGTTAAATAATGTTTACCCGAAATTTTATACGGGCACATTTTATTTCAGCTTCCTATTTCTCTGTCGCTTTTAGTTTGTATGATTATAATTTAAGATATAATACTGTGTAAGTTGCGCAAAAAGGTTATATGAAAAGAGGCTCTCTGACAAAAACGTTATTTCAGAGAAGTCGTTTGTATTTTAACATTCCTTACAGCAAAACAAGAGGTTTTATTTTCAATTTTTCTTCTCCCGCATGGTGGAAACACTAGATAAAACTGAATAGATTTTCCTGAAATTTTACACAATAGTTTCAAACTTTCTTTTATTAAAATTCATTAAATTGGAACTCTATCGGGAATTAACGTACTATGGAAATTTTAGATGCGGAATGGAGTTTCGAGTTTCAGTTAAAAAAATGTTTACCTTTACGTGGCCAAAAGATCTCTCCATCTTCGGTCTCACATGAATAGATGATATTTTATTCATTTCCTTTTTTGAACGTGTTTTTTGCATGTTGCAGTTTTATTATGTCAAATACGTTTTTGGCGTACAGAGAAATATTTTTTTTTTAATTAAAGAAAATAAATTGAATAATATTATTTTTAAGGTCTGCAAGTATTTTATTTTTTATTAATGAAACAGCTGTTTCGGCATTCAAAGTCATTTCAAAACTGCGGTTAGACCACTCCAAGACAACTTATGGTACTTATATATAACATTTTTGCTCTTATTAATAAAAATTAAACTATTATTGTGAAAATAACGCATATTTTTATAAAAGTAGTCGAGTGAGAATGTTAGTAAAGTTTGCCTACTTAACCGTCCGTTCATTGGGTTATTATTCAAAAAGTAGTTAATTTTTTTTTTCGTTAGATTTCGCAACACGTGTGACTAGTGATGTAACTTGTATGGAGGAGACGAAAATACCACAACACATCCGTTAGCTTCGGCTGACTTCGAAATACTAAACGAGATGACGCAGGAACAAACTAGAAATATACGAATGTTTTGTGGGTTTTGGGTATAGCTTTTTTTTGTACCTGAACGTATGGGATACAGCTTGTTGCGTTCGGGCGATAATATAGCGGCCGTATCACGTACGTTCGTATGGGTAGGGCGGTTAAGTCATAATATTTTATTATTTAAATTAGACTAAAGATCATTTAGGTGGGGCTTTTAGCGTTTCCAAATCAATTTAGAATAATCAGGGATTTTTTAGTGTGTACATTTACTAACTAGTACTGTATCAAATTATAACTAGGCGTTGTAAATAATAGCTAAATGCCGTCAACGCTCAATGCTATTGAAAAATATATACCGTTTACAGTTAATAAATTGAATATAATATCGAATTGCAAATATTTCTCAGCGGAGTCTACGAGTCAGCTGGCCAGGTACTTATTGTTTTTAGCAGTATTGACGCGAAAAAAAATAAAGAAACGATTAACAGTTTATACTCCGTGAACGAACTTTTCCGTAATTTGTAATGGTCCTTTGGTTATGTACCTTCCTATTAGACGTTTATTTTGGATTTTGGTATTTCAAATGGCTGATACTTAGCTTCAAACGTCAAGCAAATCTATCGTTGGCAAGCAAAAATTCAACTGGAATTATTTAAGTACCAATACTAATATTTTTCAACGCAATCAATGGGTATGCACCTGTTTCAACAGTATTAGCCCCAAAAAAAGGGTAACAGTTTACACTTCTTGAACGATATTATGCTATATTTGGAATGGTATTTTAGTTATGTGCCTTCCTACTACACGTTTGTTTGGGATTTCGGTATTCCATACGGCCGATACGCAGCGCCAAGCGTCAAGCAAATCTATCGTTGGCAAGCAAAAATTCAACTGATATTATTTATAATGGAGCGTAAATATTTAATCCAAAACCTGTCAACTGGCCAACGTCATCAAACAGTTTCAACTATCAACGTTATTAAAGGATAATTATTAGGTGTCCGGGGTATCTCCCGTTAGAAGGGATTCCCTGATATGATTGTGATCGTTATTCATTATTTTTAGTTGGCGTCGCCATTGTCGACTGCTATGTCAATCTCCGACACGTTTAGTTTGGCTTGTCTCATATTTGATCTGTTTTTTTTTTTTTTTAATTTTATTGTTTTACTTCCGAAGTGCAAATATCTATTACGCAACTAATTGATGTTGGATCGCAATTATTAACAATTTATAGTATGTTATACGTTTTAATAATTAGTGTTAGTAGAACGAAGTATCTATATAGGTTTTTGGAATTTAGATTAGTGAAGAAAAAATAAAATAGGGAAATTAGATTTAATTTATTTAAATACATATTTAACTAGGTATAATTACTAAAAAAAGATATATACATATACATATATATATATTAAAGAATAATAAACTTTTAGTGTGCTTGAACCGGGAAGAGTTAAGTCAAGAGTCTTCATAAGTGCATAAACAAAATGGGGAACAGAAGTGATTTTATGGAACTATTTCCATTCTTTATATTAATAATGTGTGTAGATAGGAGGTACTATACATAAATACTCGAATATATTTTTTTGTAAGCATTGTCGTCGCGTTAACGTTGGCGTTAATTTCACCAGTTATTTTCAACAGTTGAAAATCGTCTACGATAACTGCGTTGGGATTGGATGGAAATTTTTTCAATGCCCAGTACTACTACTAACCTGTATTACGGTATATAACTGAACTATTCTTAAACATACTCGTATCTAGGAGTGGTGAACGAACTAGATTAATTTATTAATTTAACGTCTTAAGTTTTTTTTTGGATTACAGAATTTTTATTTATTTCCAGCTTATTTTGAATGTACAACTGAGTTAGATTATTTTTATCTTTGAGTAATTTTTAAAAACTTTAAATTACAATGGAGTTCTACAAATTAAATCGGAACACAATAAAAAAAAGTAATTTGAAGGATTGATATTGTGATAAAAATACTTTGTATTCACCATTTTATTAATATACATAGATATCAACATGTTTCGAAATCGATGCTTTTTTCTTGAGGAATATATAGAACACTATAAAATAAGAATATCAAGTATAGACAAATCATAAACATAGAACACAATAATGTAAGAATGAACAAATTATAAACATACAAAATTGATTAAAGTAGGTAAGAAATTAATAAAAAAAAATTATGGAACATTGAATAACAAATTTATATTAAATATTACAAAACAAATCATTTTTTCTTATTAATATTATTATGAAAATATTAAAGAGATGGCTATTTAAAAAATACGTACATTTGATTATTTAGTACATTTAAGTCACTATTAACGCTTTTTCTGAGTAAACCGGTTGTATATATTACCATTTATTAATTCATTTTCCTTAAAAAAGGTACTCTAATTATTCTTAGTTCGCTGAAGCTTCAATATTTCAATTATCTATCCGATGAGTAATTTAAATTATCTCGGATGGTTTTACCGGTGGTTAAATGGTTTCCTGTAGTTTAAAAGCTTAAAGGGTATCGAGGAGGAATCAACTTAACTGCTTTTCCCGAGAAAATGAGAAATTGGATATCATCGTGGGAAATTTAATTTATAGTTGATGAATCATTTGGGTAGTGATTAGTTTAACAAGATGAGTTTGATTATCAATATTGTTGGATCCAGTTGAGACATTAAGAAAAATGTTTTCTCCCGGTTCAAACTAGCCAGAATTATAAAATCGGTCCTGAGATATGTTATAAATATATGTGATGAAGCAGCAAACTTTCACGAATAGTGAATTCTGGCAAAATGAATTTCTCTTCCTCTTATATAAAAAAATGAAAATATTCCTTGTTACGAATAACCTGACAATATTTGAAAGACTACCATCATTATAAGCGGAAGATGTTGCTTGTGCAAAGATGGATCTTTAGCCTTAGTGGCATTAGCCACCGGAGGAATTGAACCTACGATGCCTGGGCGGGAACAAGAATTTGCCAACTCATTCACTAACGGGACATTGATTTGCACACCTATTTTCACACTGATTTTATAATTTCTTCAAAAGATGTATAATCACTTTCTCGAGTCATATTTATTAAGTTAATAACAATAGCTTTGTTTAAAACCACCGTATTTAATATTTATTTATTTATTGTATATTATACGCCCTATATGGGCTTTTATATATAAATTTTAGTTATAATAAACAGGTGCAAAACACATCACAGTAGGTTCAAAGATAATATTTCGAACAAATACAGGAATAACATAGTGTAAATACCATTCTAAGTAATAATTTCAGAGGCAAAAAATCAAAACATACCTCACATTCGCTGTTACTTATACTCTAGACACAAATATTAATAATTATAGGGGATGTATGCAATAATCGTTTGTTTGTATTTGTATTCAGAGCAGTTGAAAATGTCTACTATATTCGAATATGTATTACTTACTGTGTGAAGTTGCTGTATATGTAAATATCTATATGTTTTAGAAGCAAAGCTTCCCTCATCAGGATAAATAATACACCTACTAAAAATAATGACAAGCATACACAAATAATAAGAAAATAGAACAAATTAAAAACACAAACAAAAATTTAAAATGAAAAAAATGTGTCAGTTTTTAATCATTTAATCTTACACGTAAGACAATACGTCAAGAAATTACTACACAAATTTTAATATTGGTTTTTTATGAGGCGACCACAGAATTAAATGTGTGAATCGGTCGGGTCCATGCCAAGAGTCAGAAGAGCAAAAGAGTTGATATGGTACGATGCATGAATGTAAATGAGTGAAGCGGTAATTAGACGATACCTACTTTCATACAGATTGGACGTGAATTATCTTTTTCTATGGAATTTTGTGTAGAATTTTCCATAGAAAAAGACTAATCACGGGCAATCTGGATGAAAATAGGTGTCGTCTAGTACCTTTAGTGAAGGCAGAGTTATTTATATATGTTGTAATTTTCTTATATTGTGTAAAGGCTTCAGAAGAAATAGTTATTATTATGGTGTCGGCTTTGATTTTAAGACTTTTATAATTACTGTCAAGTATTTCCTTTATTAATTGACGGATATTTCCAAATCAACAGCCGTTATAACAAACATCATTGATTTTATGTATTCCAGATTGATTTTTGAACGCTATTATTACCATTTGTCGTCGTATAATTTGTTCGCCACTAATAGTATATCGACGACAAAGATTGTGAAAAACCGTTTAGCTCTATTCATTAAACTGTCACCGGCAGAGTTATTCAGGCATTCATACACAATATAATACGGATTATAATTTAAACGCTTTTACGAAAATCTAAAAACTTTGAAAACAAGTGGAGAAAGATATTTCTCATAAAGCGTTCTTTCAGTGAATTTGTAATTAAAATATTTTTTTAGAATACTTTACGCGATATTATTACCATGAAAAATTGTTCAGACAATTTTTTTTCAAGTTTACTATACCTACGCATTTATTAATTTTAGCATTTAAAATATTTCATTCACGATTGGATGATTTAGTTTACCATATTTTATAAACACAATTCTTACCAATTATTATAATCACATCTACCTATATTAATATTTTTCTAATATAATACAGATATTCCCTTTTCATGTGCAATTCGATAGTCTCGAATTTCTATCCCTCGTTGGTTTAAATATTCCAGCGAGGCGTAACAGGCGCACTACACTTCTTAATGTGGAAGCGAACAACACTAATGCAGCAAAGAACTCGCCTATTACTAGCGTCATCATAACATATACCCACTACGAAATATCAATAGACTCCATGATTCTTTTCTAATATACAAAATAAATTTATTAATTTTTCTTAGCGTCATATAAATTACTTTAAAACTACATTCATTTTTTCATTAAACTTTTATTCAGAGTGAATTACAATTCTCGATTTCATAACTTCTCTATACTTCTCCACATCATCTCTCAACGAACTTCCTTTCTTTTTATTATTGTTTTTAGTCACACATACATTAAATAGTTAAGAAGCATTCTCACCCGAGGCAAAATTAATAAGATTTTGTATGGACATACGCAATTACTTTAACAATGTAAATTTAATTTACCAAACTTATTATTTGTAATAAATGTATGTGTCTAAATATATAAATAAATACCTAATATAAATAAGTGTTTTTAACCGTTATTCATATGGCTAATCTCTGCTGGAAAATCCATGTAAAGTTGTATACCAAGTATAGAAGTCATTTTTGGGGGTACTTATTCTGAATCTTGAATAAAATAAAACAATCTAACTTAGAACTTATTAGATAGAACCTTGTTTGTTAAAATAAAATCTTTTAAATCCAAATCGTTTTCCGCTACTAGTGGCGTACCGCAAGGTAGTCACCTTGGTCCGGTTTTATTTCTTGTCTTTATAAACGACATAGTCAACGGCTTTAAAGGTGTCAAAGTTTTGCTATTCGCCGACGATATTAAATTATATAGAGAAATAACTGATTCAAACCACTGTCAAATTCTTCAGTTTAATATTGACATGCTAAATAACTGGTGCTCACAAAACAATTTATATCTAAATGTTGAAAAATGTAAAACTCTAACCTTTTCCAGAAAGAAAACGTCTCTCTGTTTTGACTATTCAAAAAATCAAATAAATCTACAAAGAGTTACAGAAATGAGAGATCTCGGCATTATAATGGATGAGAAACTATGTTTCACTGCTCACATTCAACAAATTGTAAATAAAGGTATGAAAACTTTAGGATTTATATTAAGAACAATAAAAAATTGTCAATCGTTACAAGTAATAAAATTATTGTACATATCCCTACTTAGAAGTTTAATATTGAACATAATTCCATAGTGTGGTTGCCTTTCTACAAAATACACATTCACAATGTTGAAAGAATTCAAAGAATATTTTTGCGTTTCATAAATTTTAAAGTAAACATACCTTTAGATCACATAAATTACCCATCGTTAATGAATATTTTAAATATTCCAAGATTAGAAAACAGACGGAAAATTAACGACCTTTTTACTAAAATTGTTAAACTGCAAATTAAATTGTTCTGAACTCCTGCATTTAATAAACTTGTACATACCCAATTGAACTACAAGACAGACATTAACTTTCTACATATCTTTATCCCGTTCTAACTATAGTTTGAATTCACCAATTCAAAGCTTACACAGTCTTGGTAACAAATACTTAAATGATATGGATGTATTTGACAATAATCTAAACTTCAAATTTCAAAAGGAGGATGAGTGATTTGTTTCTGCCTGGTTTATAAATTAGTATTAACTACAACTTTTTACATTATTTTTTTTTTTTATCAATGTCAGTATTGACTTGGTGGATATTGCACTAGTTATTTTTTATTTTTTCTGTTACTGTATATTTTTAGTTTTTGGTGCAATTACTGTAATGTGTTTTGCACCTGTGTGACTATTATAAGTAACTAAATATGTAAAAGCCCATATAGGGCGTATATAATATAATAAAAAAAAATAGTATTAACAGTTTTATATACTATCGTCTTCGATATTGATCGGATTTAGGTTGAACTTAAAATTTATGAAGAGTTAATGATTTTTCTAACATATACAAAATCTAGTTATTCCTACAGATTTTCAGCCCCTATTAAATGCACGCTAGTGATATTTGGTGTTCGTGTCACAGAATAGTACAGATTTTTAAAACTTTTTCAACGTTAGCTTTTGATAAAATCATTTCTGACCGAACTTGCACGGGAAACAATTGTAATGAATTTTGGCCGTCACGCTCATGCTGGTTTGGCTAGATAATTTTGATGGAATCGACCACAGTATACGATTTATTTATATCTTTTTAGTCTTTAAAGCACACGAAATGGTAGATTTCTCATTAAAATTAATTTTAAACTTCCAAAAAATACCAAATTCTAATCAACAACTGAAAATCTACAGCTTACCCCGGTCAAATAGCAATGCATGTCTCTACTAAGAAAATCAAATCATTTCAAATGATTTTGCCCAGTTTTTTAGTTGTCAAGGCATAAAAAACTTATGCTACATATTGTCTAAGTATAAAATATTATACAGAGATAAAAGTAACTACGTGCCATACAACTAAACTAAACTAAACAGAACTAAACTAAACTAAACTAAACTAAACTAAACTAAACTAAACTAAACTAAACTAAACTAAACTAAACTAAACTAAACTAAACTAAACTAAACTAAACTAAACTAAACTAAACTAAACTAAACTAAACTAAACTAAACTAAACTAAACGAAACTAAACTAAACTAAACTAAACTAAACTAAACTAAACTAAACTAAACTAAACTAAACTAAACTAAACTAAACTAAACTAAACTAAACTAAACTAAACTGAACGACAACGAAAGCGACCTAAATCTCTTCCGAGACAAGCAACTGGAATCTTTAAAATAAATTGAACAGAGAATTCCAATAATTGGGATCGACACCAATTTGAAAGAAAACTGATATCGCGAGATATAAGCCCTATCGACTCCTGGGCTCTAGACAGTCATTACCCAATGAATTAGGTTACTTTTTCTAAAAAAATCTTTAATAATTGAAAATGTTTTAACAATTTGGTGGGGTTCAGGAATACCTGATAAGTGTAAAACAGAAGTTAAATTTTTTTTAAAATTATTTTTATTATATATCAAAAAATACATAATTACAAATACATAAAAGTAAACTTTACAGCAAGTATTAGAAAATAATTACAGAAATAATTACATATATAATATTTTAAAAAAATAAGGATTTGGTATAAACCACCTCAGTAAGCCGAGCCTGCTCCAAAGTAATATTAAGATCCTTTGTCGTGTTTTGATCAAACTAACCGTTGTGATTGTTCACATATCATCACACGATCATGGCATTTACACGATTTAGAGCATTTTCAAATTAGGTACACATATCAGGATTTTGCCAATCGAAAACCAACACCACTAACCTTATTTTTACGCCTAACAGAAAATAACAAAAATTGAGTTATCAGGTTATCACACAACAGGGCCAATTTTTTTGGGAAGTAAAGAAATATTCAAATTACTATGGGCACACATAGACGCTCACAACACACTTGTATCATTATGTTTCTTCATTGATACCCATTTTCATTCACTATTTATTTATACGTCCAGCCATAAAGGCGTTGACTTAGTACCGAGTCAACGCTTTGTCGCTACGTCCGCCTTCGGATGAAAATACTTAGTACTTGTAATACAGTTTGTATTTATTACATCCGTCGAAGGCTGTTTTGTTTGCCTGACGAGTGGGACGTAGCGAGGCGGATACGCGAGATCCTTCTATCTTATGAAGCAAGTTTCCTGCAAAGTAAAGCACAACTCGATACTCTTTGGCGGTTACTTAAGGGGCGGGCGGGGGATTTCCTTTTCCGCTTGACTACTGGAAATGACAAGATAAAGAGAAACGAACTTCAAGGTATTTTCTACGATGGAATCAAGTCAAAATAATAATAAAAAATTATCAATTTTAGATGGAACAATCTCTGTTTAAATACACCTAGACTTCTTTCTTTTTTATTTCGTCTGGGAGGCAATTTCATAAATTGATCCGTAGCTAATGGATTGCCTGTTATATGTTGTATTTTTGGTGTGTAAATGTATGTTATCATTTTGGCATGTAAAGTGTGTGTGCACTATTGCCGTGGAGCCCATAAAGATCGAAAAGTTGTCCCTACCCTAAGAAAAATGAACCTTATAAATTAATTATGAAAAAAGGGAAACAAATTTCAAATAAAATATACATATTTTTCCCTCAATTTAGTAAGGAACTTGAATGATCATTTATTTGGTTGGCCGTAACAATCAACGGAAGATGATTATAAAAGAATCATTTTAAAAATTTTCAATGTAATTCATATACAAAAAACTATACTATACTAAAAAAATATGTCAAAAATAGCAAAAGTACATAGTAAATAAAACTTCCAAACAAAATGTCTAGAAATTGCTATATAGTGAATGCCGAAAAAATGCAATAGATTTGTTAATATTATCTTCTAATAAATTCTTCTAAAAATTTGTTGAGACTTGATTTAAAAAAAAAAAGTTTTTACTTTATAAAATAAATCTAGCTAAAATGAGTGTCAAATCATAGCGTTGGCATTATATTCAAAAGCGTCGCTGACCTTAGATGATATTATACCGTCTCGAATTCAAACTAATAATGGTTTATTTTACCTTGAAAACTTCATGCTTAAATATTATCTTTTTACATATAAAAGACCACCTAACAATTAACAACACTTTACAGACAAACAAATGATTCGTTAACTTTATTCTCTGAAAGGGATGAAAGAAAAAAAGTAGCCACCACTTTGATTTATATCCTTGAAAATCCTAAATCATAAACCAATCAAACAAAGAGATGAGACAGTTTGGCAATGAATTTGATTTCACTTCATTGTACCAGGTAAAAAAACTTTTCCAAATGAGAAGCTCATTAAAAAGGCGCGCATCGAACCGCGACGGCATTAATTTCAAAAAAGCGTTTCTCCGTAGCCATTTCTTCAAAAGCGTACAAACAAACCTGATTAAAAAAAACTTCCACATCGGACAATAAATCACAATTACGTCCGTGACACTGGCACAATCGCACAGAATTAAACCGAAGTTACAAAAACAAATTATTCCAATAAACAAATAAATGTAAAAGAATAGAGTCGCACAATTCGGCCGGTATTTCAATGTGTCCCAACAATGTACATTAAAGAGCCCTATAGTTAGTTCTAGCCCTCAATTCGTCACACACCGACGACAAATTTGAATTCTTGGGACGATTATTCAAATTGATGTTTTTTTTTAATTCATTTTTTTCTCGTTGAGTGGCCATTGACAGCAAGAAGGTTCGTATTAAATTCGGGGTTGAACGAGGAGCAGTGCTTTAACTGTTTTTTTAATCACGCAACTTAAGAGCACATACCGCTTTGTCGTAAAATTTTCGGTAGTAAAGGGATGGCGTTTTAGTTCGTGATATTGAGAGCAGCATAAAATATACCGCAACGCACATAAATAAACAACTGTACGTCGTTTATCTTTGGGTAGTTATGTCAAAGATGTAGTCATATTTTTTTTAAGTATTGCGGTAGGCTTTAACAAATCTCGTAATTACCTTTTTACTCAACTATAAATCGTTTAACATGTTGATACGTCATTTTAAGAAAGAAATAATATTAATTTTCATTCATCCTCTTCCCCTTCACCCTCTGTTCTGCGCTAAGTTTATGGCATCAGTTCATAGTAGGTTCAGCCTCTCCTCGCACAGCCTCTGGAGTTGCTTCTCCCACTTGTGTCTAGGGCGGCCCACTGGACGTCTTTCCTCTGGAATAGCAATCAAAATTTTCAGTGGAATTCGACCTTCTGACATTCTTAACAAGTGCCCAAGCCACCTCAGTTGTGACTTTTCTATGAAGAGTAATAGTGGTTCGATGTTAAGCTCCTCCCGGATCATCGAGCTTATTATTCGATCCCATATTGTGACTCCTGCAACGTGTACGCTCGTTCAACATCATGATCTGGTGACCATAAGTAAGCGTAAATCTGTTTGTGGTAGATCTGATAATGGTAATAATTTGAAAAGTCATTTTTTGGACTTGTTTTTGCCTTGAGCTTGTATATTGTTGTATGTATTTATATAGATTATATACGGTAGATACTTTCTCACCGCAAGTGGTTTGCTACGTTTGGTGATTTAGCAGGGATGCTCCTGGTCATGGGATGAAGTTTATCTAAGTCTTAGTAACGGATGCGTCTGCCCACCAGTTGCGTGGTGGGCCGGATCAGGAGAGGCCGGTTGAGGGAGAAGCTTTGACCTCTCCAGTCGAACTTTCTCGACCTAACTCCTTGCACCGCAGTGGCAGGGATGGATTAATACTTCCGTCATTCCTGAACACACTGACCCTCAGATTCCTACATCTGCCTTTCCAGAAATTCCTCAGCGTTCCCAAAGATAACTTGAGTCATGAAGAAAATTATTTTTCTCTGAGCCTCTTGTGTGGAGTAAAGTAATTAGAATTCTTTTTTTGTGTACTTATCAAAAAATTATGGTTAGTTTAACACGTAGATTATGGGTATGAAAACAGTGACATTATAAAAATGTACAGAGATTGGTTAAAGGCTAGAGTAATATTATTTGCTAAATTAATCGGTTAGTAGCTAAGTGTCAAATGCATCAGATTCCCACTCAGTTGTCTCGGTTGTCGGGTTTAATCTGCTCTATCATTACACAAGCAACGTTTCCCTTAACAATGATGGAAACTGGAGGAATTAAAATATTGTTAGGTTATTCGTAACCTAGGAATATTTTTCCTTCTAAAAAATAAGCAAAAACAGATTAATAAGTAATTTGAGGAGAAATAACACAAATAAGAAAGAAAACACCGCAATAACTACAAACCTTTTTTTGGGTAGCTTATCATTATTTCTATGTTTATTTAGTAGACAGTGCTGAATGAATGTTTTAACCAATAATTAAATCGCCTTTGAAAGTAAAAGGAACCATTTCAACCTCTGCCCGGGTAAGTGCCTCGGCGCCCCCCTTCAAAGTTTTGAAAAGGGGTTAAGTTATTTAAAGGGGTTGTTTTATTGCAAATTTAATGTACTCTAATGGCGATGCCGCTTGTTTTTTAATATGTCAGAATAGAGATATACGGGGGGACGGACGGGGCTGATTTTGAAACGGTAAAGATGTTTAATTGAACCATATCACGAACAAGTTTACATTATTTGCACGACTGTCTCACTATGTGAATGTTAAGATAATTGTTATTTTTAGCTTTGCATACAATATTCCTCGTATCAGCACTTTTGTAAGGAAAATAGTGTCTTATTTGATCTATTCGCGTTTTTTGAGACTCAAATTACATTGACGATTTCTGAGGTCGAGTGGTTAAGATCCTCGCCTATGGATCTAAAGAACGTTGGATCGAACCCGCTTGTTTCACATGATGTAGTATATTTGTAGTATGGTCTAGAGCGGTAGATACTCTCAGTATCGCCATTGAAAGACCACAATTTAAAATCTAATCGTCACTTGAAATGGTTTTAACCATGACTAGTTTTAACATAATTTGAATATCCAGGTACTTCTTAGCTTTCTTCTTCCCCTTTCCCATCCACTTATCTTCCTTAAAATATAGACCAATAAGGAACTCCATTCCAATTATTTTTTTATCAATAATGATGTTCAAACTTAAATACCAGTAGATTTTGTTTTAGTTTCAATTTTCCAAGCCCTCCAAAATGCTCCAAATCGTTAGCCAGTTTTATTTAATTAATTTGTGTTGTTTCACAATTAATTCATTTAAAAATAATATATAGTATATTTGCGCACGTTCCAGAGTGGAAGATACTCAGTATCGCCCTGGTGAAAGACCACCATTCGGAATTGAAACGTTGCTTGAAATGGCTTTTAGCCGTGTTTGGTGACCAGATCTGAATAGCCAGGTATTTCCCCACCTCCCGATTCCCCTTCTCCTTCCTTTCCCCAATACCTCCAGCCTCACAACGTTCCCCAATTGGGAATGCCATAGTCTCACTGGCTCCAGACGGTTGGGAGCAGTTAGGGACTCTTGTGCGGTAGACATATAAAAATAAAAAAAAAAGCCAGTCGGTTTTGATCAGTTTTGAGGTTAGAATGTTAAATGTTAAAACAAGGATGAACTTTACCGCATGTAACTATATATTCTATTCATACTTAACTATAAACTAAACGTAAGTAATAGAATTATGTATCTTTTAAGAAACTTTAACTCAAAGAATAATAATAGCATCGAGCATTAATATTATCATAATATCCGTATTGATAATTGGTTTGCTCAAGAATACTCTTATTAATTTCATTAGGTATAGTTTTTTTTTATATTGGAGAACAATTATAGAGCATAAAGTTTCCCAAATTACGTTTAAATTTCCCCAAAACTAAAAAAATACGAAACAAAAGTGAAAAACAAAAATGTCTATACTTATCCAAAAAAATGCTCACATGACGTCAGATGTTCTGAATTCAATGGTACCAATATAACAATGTGTTTTGATGAGATGATTTTTAATTCACTTTTAAATAACGATTTATGAATTTTACGTAAAATTATAGATAATGAAAGTTATGCGTTCAGACTTGGCGTTTTGCTGATCTATATGAAGACATGTTTTTAAAGCCATTATATTTTTCACTGTAGTTCCTTATTGGGTATGTCGTGGTCCATCTGAGTCTGGGCAGTAGGGACTCCTGTGCGCTGTTCACTTTTTTAATATTTTAAATTTTTTGCCATATCGTTCTTCCATTAATAACTGAAGTGAAATGCGGTATTTAGAACCTCTTGTCGCTGCTACAAATAACCGATGAAATTTATTGTATGGTGGGAAAGTTAGATAGCACAATCCGAATACAAAGACCTTGATTTACTGAGCTACAGAGTAACAAATTAATTGTTTCCGTGACAGGGATATCTCTTTGCAGAATATGGCGGGTTTCTCTAAAGTGCATTACTTCAGTAAACTTCCACAAAAAATATACTTTCGGAACACATACAAATACTGTATTTCGGAGGAAAATACCGGTACACATCTTACCGGTACACTTTAATCTGTCAGCAGGACTTTTGTGTAGATCAATGAAAGTTGAATAACTTTTTCAAAATGATCGTTTATTAAAATAACTTCCCTATTTATATGATTTTTCTCAATGAAACAAGTGACGTATGTTCACAGTGATTGAAGTCATTGAGATTGGTAGAAACACATCAGTTATGACGTCTTTAATAATTTAGTTGACGTCACTGGTGTATGTCCCAGAAATAGTGACGGCAACAACTGCCATTGACGTCATTAAATGCGTCATCTGAATTTCAGAAATACGTCACCTTGATGCGGTGACGCACTTTTAGCATGTGATTACGTAAGAGCATTTCTGTTATTTCCTAAATACGTGTTATGATTTGGACGTCCAATATATATACGAAAATAAAGCAAACTAGGATTATAATTTCACCAACTCTTAAATAACGCGTCATTCAAATTCCATGCTAAAAATCTATCCATCCGTAATACTGCCCAAGAGTTAGACCAAAATGAATATCATACGTGCGTTATTCATAACGCACTTATGAAACTTTCGGTCTTAAGAAATAGTTCATACAAAACATACTACAGCGCTACAGTGAGAGACTTGGGAATCTACAAGCAGTTCGGGTGCGCAGTGACTATTTGATATTCCCAAATTTGTAACGGATGGTACATATTTGGAGTAATCAACAGATTTTTTTCCATATCTATTGTGTTTTAAAATAAGCGAATAATCGTAGAATTTACTTTATTTGCCGTATTTCTAGAATTTAATAGCATTTATAAGTATTTTTAAAAATATGTGATAAATATTCTTTCGACCTAGGGAAAAAATATATATATATGTGGAAAATACCAACACAGGAATTTTTTATATATCTAGGGAATTATGGGGGGTGGAAAAAACATTCATTACAGTAATAGAGGCATTTTTTATTCAACGGAGGGGATTTTTTTTCATTTATTGACATTCGATTGAACTCCCCACTGAAACAGGCCACAAACAGCCAATTCATTGAAAAAAATGTGTACCGATTGGGGTATGTTGTGAGGTAGAAGGTAGTGGGGGGAAGTACCTGGCTATTCAGATCTGGTCACCAAACATGGCTAAAGCCGTTCAAGCAATCTATAAATTCTGAATGGTGGTCTTTCACCAGGGCGATGATAAGAGCACCTTCTACTCTGAAACGCGGCCCAAATTTTGTTTTAATTCAATTATCTGAAGGTTATTCTTAAAGTTCCATTAAGTACGAGTACTGATTTTATTTTTAAGAAGAAACTAAATATTCCCAACTTGAAAAAAATATCTTGCTGCATCAATTAAAAAATATCCAGCTGCATCAATTAAAAAATATCCTGCTGCATCAATTAAAAAAATATCCTGCTGCATCAATTAAAAAATATCCTGCTGCATCAATTAAAAAATATCCTGCTGCATCAATTAAAAAAATATCCTGCTGCATCAATTAAAAAATATCCTGCTGCATTATTAAAAAATATCCTGCTGCATCAATTAAAAAATATCCTGCTGCATTAATTAAAAAATATCCTGCTGCATCAATTAAAAAATATCCTGCTGCATTAATTAAAAAATATCCTGCTGCATCAATTAAAAAAATATCCTGCTGCATCAATTAAAAAATATCCTGCTGCATTAATTAAAAAATATCCTGCTGCATTAATTAAAAAATATCCTGCTGCATCAATTAAAAAATATCCTGCTGCATCAATTAAAAAATATCCTGCTGCATTAATTAAAAAATATCCTGCTGCATCAATTAAAAAATATCCTGCTGCATTAATTAAAAAATATCCTGCTGCATCAATTAAAAAAATATCCTGCTGCATCAATTAAAAAATATCCTGCTGCATTAATTAAAAAATATCCTGCTGCATCAATTAAAAAATATCCTGCTGCATCAATTAAAAAATATCCTGCTGCATTAATTAAAAAATATCCTGCTGCATTAATTAAAAAATATCCTGCTGCATCAATTAAAAAATATCCTGCTGCATTAATTAAAAAATATCCTGCTGCATTAATTAAAAAATATCCTGCTGCATCAATTAAAAAATATCCATATGTTTGAATAAAGAACAAGCACTAGAGCCCTAAGACAATCACATGTAAAATATCCATATGTTTGAAGAAAGAACAAGTACTAGAGCCCTAATACAATCACATGTAAAATCTTTTAATATCCCAGTTTGTAAAACCTCCTATAGACGAAGAAGTTTTAAATACAATGCTGCTAAGCTATTCAATTCCCTACCCAGTGACATTAAAAATACGCAAATCAATATTTTCTTCAAAGGTATCATTGATCACCTCCAATAATTCTGTCAGCTTCCAAATTCATTTCATTTCATCAAATGATTGGGAGCAGTTAGGACTCTTGTGCGCTACTAACAATAACAAAAAACGAATGAGTTGTGAAATAACACAAATTAATCAGTAAAATGTTCTCACGCAAGCCGGGATTTGCAGCCGCAACCTCCGGATTCGTAGCCGAGGATCGTAACCACTCAACCACGGAGGCCGCCATATATCATATATTAAAGGACCAAAAATAGTTACGCCCCAAAGGGAAACAATGTTTGCTAATTATTGGCGACGCTCACCCTTTCGAAGGCATAAGTTCTGTTTTTCGTAATCCCATTTCGGTCACGCTCATACCTTTATTTCTCTTCCCCAGTCAAGTAGGTGATATTTGAATTTCACCTGTCAACTATTTGTCGTGTAATACCCAATATTGTCCCATTTCAGTGTGGAGATTTTGACAGCAATTTCGGCTACCCTTGTCTTGTTTCTAAGCCACTCATTAATATTCTACTTTGCAACGGGATATCCATCACTATTTTTGTTAATGCCATTTTGTCATAATATTTTTGTTGAATTTTCATTAAAAAGAACCAGAATAATCCTCCTGGTTTTACACCACCAGTTTTAAAACTAACCCAACAGATTTCGTACATTGGCTTTTTTTACAATATAAGCTAGGTGAATTGGCTTATATCATGCTTCCAACAAAATCACCCATAAAACAAAATACGTAAAGTTGTAAATACCTACAGGACGTAAAGAGCGATCCATCTTTTCTGGCGTCTCAGAAAGTTCCCACCTCACTTCTAACATTTGCACTACGCGCAAGTCTAGATTTCAAAACCCAGAAGCATCGCGGAGAGGTGTGTATGCATTTCCATATTTAATATGAATAAAACAACTCGCAAATTCTGTACCAGGATAATACGCTTCTGACATATTCCATACGTTGAGATGACAACATACTCCACTAGCGCCTCTAGCGGCGTGAGTTGTATCTATCGATGTTTTTCAAGCATTATAATATGGGTATTCTGTGACACATCACAGTAGGTACATAGATAAAATAGAAAGCCTTCATGAAATGCAACAAAAAGAAATTAATTTTTCTCAAGAACAAATACAGGAATAACATAGTGTAAGTACCTTTCCAAATTATAAGGTACAGAGGTGAATATTCAAAACATACCCCATATTCACTGATACTTATACTCTATACCCTGTCCATCATTAGAACGACCTGTGATCGCGCATGTCCTGCCGCTTTCCCCCACTACTTTCTCCGCGACTTGGTATCCACGTTAACACATTCAAAAACAGGATTATTTTTTTATTCTGTATTACCTACCTACAAACACAAATTTAAATCATTTTATACATTTAAATAATTATGGTTATAATATTAAAATATACATATTGCATTTTATGTGGCATCAGGTTCATTAAAACAGCTAGGGAATTAATCCGAAATTGATAATATTATGATAATTTGACTGAACATCCACGGTATGAATGGGTTAATATCTCAGAAACGCGTGTATGGGCGGAGTTACATGGCCGTCGCAGCCGTGCGCGGGAGATGGGACGCATGCGAGGGGGTGGTATGGGTATGCGCAGTAGGAACCAAATTTGGAACTGTAGCAGGTTGTTCTTAAGTTAAACTCACTATAGACATATATATTAATAATTGTTGAGGATGTATGCAATAATCGTCTGTTTGTTTTTGTATTCCGAGTAGTTGAACATATCTGAAATCTAGGTACAAGAGAATTTTAATTATGACTTTGTACTGCTTTTTTGCTCATACTTGAAAAAAAAATTAATGAGGGTATTAGGTTTGTACTGACAGTACTTATAAGCCTCGCCGCTCGCCGCTCGGTATATAGGTGGTTTAGGAAAGGGAATAAAATATTTATTTAATAAATTAAGATATATTAAGTCAAAAGGTGAAGTCCAGTAATAAGATTATTAAATGTTTAATTATTAATTATTTTTATAGAGATTTAAATACCTCATTGTAATATTTCGCTTTAAAATCGATTGCCCCGGATAAGCAGAGGTCCTGGGTTCAGATCGCAGATGCGACATAGATCTTTTTAATTTTCTGTTGTTTTTTCCGGTTTCATGTTTCATTTAGGTTATGTTCATATTATTTTCTTCAATGATTAAATAAGATTTTTAGAACATTTTCGATTCCGTAATATATTAAGAATATATTTCACAGAATATCTATCCGAATGTGTTAAAAAAAAGTCGTACAATTCACACCGTTATAGGCGCTAATGTTGCATGTTGCCATCAAATTTCAGAAGCTGGACGTATTTTCAATCGATGGTAGTTGCTCTCATTCACCCCCATCCCAAGCCTGCAGTTCTCTTCGAATTGTCAGCCGATTTCGTCTGTGGGAGGTCTACTTCGCTATTCCAATCAAGGATGCCATCCGATGAAATTGTAATAACTTAATAAGGAACTCCAGTGCAATTTCCTTTATTTTTTTTTATCAACAATGATATTCAAAATTCAATATCAGCATAATTCGTTTTTTTTTTTATTAAGTTTTCACAGCTAAAACGCTCCAAATCCATAGCCGATAAGTATTTTTCAGTTTTGAGGTTAGAATGTCAAATGTCAACACAAGGATGAGCTTTTACCATCCATAATTTTATATTCTATTCATCGTAAACCATAATTTAACTGAAGTTGAAGCCGCGTTCGTGACTTTATTGGGCTTACAGTGTGTTCCAAGTGCCAAATGATCGGACATTCCTTCAAGTTCTGCAAGGACCAGCAAAGATGTGGACATTGTGCAGGTGAAGGTCATGCCAGGACAGATTGCCCAAAAGCTGCCGCCGAGCCAGTATGTGCCACCTGTACCAGGTTTGGCAAGCCCGCTGGACATTCGACTGGAGACAAGGACACCTGCCCAGCTTATAAGGCTGCTCTTTCCAAGGACTTTGCCACCATCGATTATGGCGTATAAATACATTGATGACGACGGTGATGTTATCTACACGAGGACTAATGACTTGAAACAGTGGACGGAAGAACATAAAATTGGCCATAATATAGGTAATTTTACTTGCGTTCAACTAAACATTCGATCCATATCTAAATACTGGGATGTTTTACATGCTAACCTCCAAAATTGTTGGAATAATATAGATATCCTAATGCTATGTGAAACTTCAATAAAAAGGGAACATACTTGTCTTTTCGAAATTCCCGGTTACAATAGCATTAGTTACTGTCGCACATCCAAATCTGGAGGGGGTATAACCTTGTATATTCGGGATACTTTACCTTTCACCCAAAATTTACTTGAAACAAAGTTATTCGAGAATATTTCCTGTATAATAACATTACCAAATAATTCTATACTCAATGTACTAGCAATATATAGACCACCAAATCTTAGTAAACAATCATTTATCAATGAACTTTCATCAATATTAACAAAATGTTCAAACCCTAATGAAAATATGCTAATATTTGGTGACATAAATATTGATTTGTTAAATTATATAGATCCTGTGATTATTCACTATGAAAATGCTCTTTCAAATAACTATTTTACAAAATGTATAAACGACGTTACAAGGGAAGCTATAGCAAATAGTAAAATGACACGAACATGTTTGGATCATATTTTTGTTAGATATAATAGCAAACACAAAGAAACTGACATACTCTACGCATGTGTTTGTGACTTCATCATTGCAGACCACTTTGCAACAGCTGTGAACATTCCGTACTATAAAACTAATAAACGGCCTACAAATAAAGGGCGGAAAGTCTCAATTTTATCTCAAAAACGAATAGATTTTTCAATTAGAAATTATAACTGGAATGCTTTGCTTCAGACAAATGATTGCAATAATTTATATAGTCAAATAAAAAGCAAGTTTAACGAAGTATATGAAAATAGTAAAATATTTATAGATGTAAAACCCAATGCAAGACCTTGGATTATAAAAGAATGGATGACAGAAGATATTCTATCACACATTAAAAAACGAGATTCTTTATTTAAGCGGTGGAAAAGCTCCCCAACAAATGCAATTTATGAAAAACAATACAAATCTTTTCGTAATTTTGTTACTAAATTAATAATAAAAAGTAAAACAACCTTTTTCAATGATAAATTTAAGAATAATTTTTCAGATATCAAAAAAACATGGGATGAAATAAATAAAATTCTAGGACGTAGGACAAAGAGTAACTGTGACGATGTAATTAGTAGGTTTATGTTAAAAAATCAATCTGCGGAAAATGTTACAAACCAATTTGTTAATTATTTTTCAGATAACATAGCCTCAATGGTTCATAAATGTGATTTTAAGGCGTCAAATATTGTCCCGATAGAGTCACCGCAAAGTTTGTATATACCACGAGCATCACTCGCAGACATACTGAGTATAGTCAAACTTCTCAAAAATTCAAAGTCCCCTGGCATAGATAATATCCGAATGTTTGACATAAAAAGACACATAGATATTTTGGGTCCTATATTAACCCATCTGATCAACACAATTTTAACACAAGCTGTGATACCAGATGAACTCAAATGTAGTATTATCAGACCTATTTACAAAAATGGGAAACATACTGATATAGAAAACTATAGACCGATTAGTATATTACCCGCTCTAGAAAAGATTCTTGAAAAATACATATCTTTAAAACTAACCAAATACTTGGAGTGCTTTTCTTTAATAGATCCTAATCAATTTGGTTTTCAAAAAAAAAAAAGTACTGAAATGTTACTTCAGGATTTCTCTAACTATATAAATAATGAACTGAATAATAAAAGACATGTTTTGGTACTGTTTATAGACAATTCAAAGGCATTTGATACTATAGACCCGATGAAATTGTTAAATATTTTGGAGGCAATAGGGGTAAGAGGAAACTTTCTCAAACTATTCAAAAACTTCCTAACCAACCGCCAAATCCAGGTAAAAATATCAGACAAATTTAGTAAAAGAAGAAATGTCAAAACAGGAGTTCCACAAGGGTCAATTTTAGGTCCAACGCTCTATATTATCTTTGTATCACTTATGAACAAAATATTCTCGTTTGTTAAACATTATGTATATGCTGATGATACAGCACTTATAATATCCCATGAAAATTTGGATACTGCAATAAAATTGTTACAGGTAGACTTTATTTCTTTATTAAAATGGTCACATGACTCTGGTCTAATAATCAATGCTAAAAAAACGAAATTGATGCATATAAGATCCCCGCATGCAAGGTACAGAGAGGCACCTGTAATCATATCCCATTCATTTAATTGCATTCACAATAATACCAAACAGCCCTGCGCGTGTACAAGTATCGAATTAGTCAACCAGTACGTGTATCTAGGTGTTACGGTGGATTGTAATATGAAATGGGACGTACAAATTTCCAACCTCTGTAAGCGACTTCGAGCCATTGTAGGAAGACTCCACAAGATAAAATTATACGTGCCTATAAAAACTATGAAACTAATTTATTTGTCTCTAGCAGAATCGACTATAAGGTATGGTATAACTTCTTGGGGACACTCCTGTAAGACCAACATAAAACATTTACAGCTGATTCAAAACGCCATGGTAAAATTGTTAGTAAGTAAAACAGTTTTTAACCAAAGGCGAGACATTGATATCATGTACAAATCAATTAATGTATTACCTGTTCGTGGTATTTTGTGGCATAAAATTCTACTGCAACATATATCTGAAAGTCCGTATAAGGCAGTGGTGGATCATGTACACAATACACGTTTCACACAAAATATAGGAATGATAGTGCCAATATTTCAAAATAAATATGGTCAACGAACCCTTGTACCATTTATATTTAACAAATTGCCGTACGAATTTAAAAACAATTGTCCTATGATGAAATTCTCACTGATGTTAAAGTGTTGGCTTTTGGAAAGTAACCTTGTGTATTGATGGTAACAAATATGACGGTCTCCATGGTTGTATAGCTCCTAGATATCTGGTGTACTTACTGTTACGGTGTTACTATTATATTTAAGTCTATCCTCATTGTAACCAACCTGTACTGCTGTTTTATGTATATATCTTTTAAATTTTTATTTCTTAATCTATTTAATACTTACAGATGCTTTGATATTTCTGATATTTACGTAATAGTTATATTTTTGTAATATGAATGTTTTTATAATGTTGATATTTTTAAAAGTATTGATGTTTTTATAATATTGATATTTTTATAATATTGATACTTTTATAATATTGGTACTTTTATAATTTTGATATTTTTTATGATATTGACATTTTTATAATATTATTTAAATCGGTGTTATAAGATTGGACTCTAGTATCTCAATAACAAATCTGTAATGCTTTTACCATTATTTTTTCTCTTTAATTTTTTTTTTTCTCAACTTATGTACAGGACAAGATGCATGCGCCTAAATATAATAATTTTTGCCCTACATTTGTATGATGATTGTAATTTATTGTTGTATTATATTATATTGTTGAAATAAACTCCTGCTGACAAGCTACTTGCAGTGGCTTAGCGGGTATAAGTTCCCACTGTATATAATTAATATTATACAATAAAAAAAAAAATAAAAAAAAAGTAATAAAATTATGTAGAATTTTTAAAATATTTACTCAAAGAATAATAAAAGTATTGAGCATTAACAATATAATAATTTCCTTATTGATAATTGGTTTGCTCAAAATTTACTGTAATTTATTTCACTAATAACAGTTTTTTTATATTGAACAACAATTATAGAGCTTAATCACCAAATTAAGTTTAAATTTCGCCAAAACTAAAAAGTACATATACCTGTATAAAATACAAAGTGAAAAATGAAAATGTCTATGCTAATCTATAAACAGAATGCACACGTGATGTCAGATGATCCAAATGCAATTGTACCAACATAACAGAGTATTTTGATGAGATGACTTTTTATTGACTTTTGAATAACAATTTACAAATTCTACATATAATTATAAATAGGAAAAGTTAAATATTCAGAATCGGCGTCTGCAGATCTATATGAATATATATTTTTAAAGTAATTATATTTTTCACCGGAGTTCCTTATTCTGTCTATCTCGTAGGGAGACAACTAGCATTGGTTCTTTGTTTGGTTGCCATTTTTGTCAACATTTCCTTGGTTAGAGGCTACGTTTGCGCTATGAGCATTAATACGTTCGTTATCTTCCCCTTTTTAAAATGTTTTTTTCACTGTGTAGAATTTAATAAGCAAATTTCATTACAAATCCATTTCACGGCATTCTCCATCTAATAGAAATATAGGTAATAACATTTTCTTATATTATTAGAAGCGCACATTGGCTAAGGCGTCGAAGCAGAGGCTGCCCGGGAAATGACTTCCGGTAGGTACCTATTGCAGGAAGTGATTGATCACGGACCGTCACGTCCGGTGCTAAGTGCCCAAGGGAGGACAGCGCCTAACATGATTTGTTACTTCATCGCATGGAAATTGTATTAGAGCCTTAATTAAGTCAACAGCGAAATCAAAGCAGTGTCTATAAGGTAATTGGGTAGATCGGGGATTGAGTTATTAAAAAAATCATCCATCTTAAAATTTACGTTAATGAAAGTTCCAAGCTGAAGGCACTTATTCGTAGGTATATAGTGATTTTTTTTTGTTTAATAAATGAGTAGGTGTTTAATTCCAGAAACTATGAATAACATTTTTTTGTGTTAAACAGACTGCATTTATTTACTTTACACACCATCACTAACAAAAATTCAGAAATACATTTAAAAATAAAAGTTAATTTGAATGACATAAATTAAGAGACACATCTGTATGTTTTTTTTAAACCTTTTTTTATATTGAAGGTATCGAGAGATTGATTAACAGCATCATACTCCGTGTCATGCTATACTGAGCCAACACGTCTGTTCTACCATCTGGTATGCATCTGGTCGTGGTGCCGCCCCTGGCAATAGTTGTTTGGTACAAATAACTTATAGCACTCCGGGAGGTATGGACTTTCTATCAAATTATGTATGATTTTGTACGCTGTTATTGCAAGGTCCCCAATCCTAGACTGGAGACTTTGGTAGCGCGTCTCAGAGAGCAAACCTTCGTGATTTATAAATTGAGGGTATTCGCCGTGTATTCTCATATACCTGATACCTGAGTTCTTTTTTGTATTAGTTATATTTCAATTATTTTCTGGTATTAGGCCCATACAGCAGACGCGTACTCTAGCTTGGATCATATAATGCAGTTGAAAACAGAAGTCATGGCTTCGAGTTTAGACAATTATTTGCTAGATCTTATGACAAACCCTACATGTTTTTTTTGCATATGAGGTATGGGAATAATGTAATAAGACTGGTAGAGTAGCGTTTTAACTGGCAACACTAGTGACTTCACGTTTGGGGAGGAGGCAGGATAATATCTGATTCGGCTCCAGCACGAGTTTGAACTCGCTAGAGTTACTTGGTGGTCCGTAGTGATTATTTTCTTGAAACTGTTTTTTCTAGTGCATTCTGAAAATGAGTGGCAACAATTTTGAGCAATGCAAGTACAACGTACACATTACAACGGAAACTTCTGCAAAACTTCAAGATGGGAGATAGGGTTTTATCAAAGACACAGGTTTTCAAGTGGTGTAAGGCATTCTCAGAAAGCCGAGACTCGATGGAAGATCTCACAGCGGGAGCTCTGCAAGAACTGAAGAACATATCAAAGCAATCCGGGTTCTTGTGCATTTTGATCGTCGGTTGACGATCCGAATGATCGAGAAGAGTTGAATTTGACTCTCAATCGTACATTGGATTTTGACTAATCTGTGTTCAGTTGTCCCAAAAAACTTTCCGCCTTGGATCACAGAAATTTCAATAAACCATCTTTTAGGACGTAAAACTATTCCTGCAACCCTTCATCAGATTTGTGAGTTTTGAAGAATCATCTCAAAAAACGCCATTTTGGGACATTAGAGAACATTGAAAAGCCGTAACTGACCAACTGAAGGCGATTCCAGTATCTCAGTACCAGCACTGCTATGAAGAGCACTATATGTGGATTCTCAACTACCGTAAATGAAATAATGTGAAATTCTATCATTTTACTAAAAAAAATTGTTTATATTATATTAATTTTAAATATCCATTTATAATAATAACGAGATAATCTGGAGTGACCTGCCAGGTAAGTATGTTTCTGTATCTGTTTGTACATAATAAGATAAACCCTAGCAAGTTAAATTGGTGCAGCGCCCTTGAGGTGATTTTTCACAAAGCAGTGCTATACAAATAATTCAATTATTAATAATAATCAAATCTTATGTACAAGCGGTGCATATTAATTCTCACACATACGCAGATTTCAGGCAAATGCCTTTCTGCAATATACTGTTATTCAAGTTTATGTCGTTAGATGGTATTCTTTGCCGTCGTTATACAAAAAAAATGATTTTCACGACCTTTAATATAAAAAAAAAATATGTCCCTTTGCATTAAGTCTGCATCAAAATCCTTTCCCATTAAAACCCGTAAAAGTTATTACGTGTTACCCAGTAATTCAAGCATGTATTCTATTGTATGCAATGTCAAGACTTAAAAGTTCCACCGCAATAATATGTCATTTCTTCAACAAAAACGTCGCGTTTCGTCCAATTAATGTCACAGTCACTCGAGACTGTCAGTCAAAAGTTATAGTCAGTGCCTCCCCTCGCCGCACCGCTATTCAGTTAACATTTAACTGAAGTAGTTAACCACAACTGCGACAGTGGTTAAAGTGAAACGTCGTATAAAGAATAACCACCGCCCTTAACAAGTGAGCAGGCACTCCAGACCGCCGAGTGTGAAGGTAAACCCGATCGACGAGAACACACAATCGGAGAATGGTTAAATGGTTTTTATTTTAATGAGTGATGTGTGATGTTTATACTTTGTTATTATATTTGTGGTGTAGAGTGTAATTTATAAGCTGATATTACAGTATATGTACTTGTTTATTTTAGCTTAAAATAGTTCTAATCTGATCGGAAATAAAATTATGCACTAAATGCCTTACAATGTAACCATTTTTATTTTATTTTATTGTGATAATAGTTTATTAATAACAACAACAAAAATATGAAAAAACGAACAGGACTTCAAAACAAAAAATTTATATATATCATGAAATTTGATCACATTTCCCCGTCTGAAATTTTAAAAACATTTTCAAAATAATTTTATCTAACAACATATTTTATAGTATGAGCTATGAAGCTTTTCACTTTCAATTTAACTGTAAATAAACTGATGTTTGTGGATTAAGTTCCCCTCAGCAGAAGACTAATTATAAAAAAAATGTCAACAGGTGAACAAACGTCACCGAAATGTCACATATTACGTTTGTCATGTTTACGATCTTTTTTACGCGATTCAATTATTGAATCGAAAATATATATTTCCATTTCGAATCTCAAAACATGTTTATTGCATGTTTTAAATCGAGCTAAAGAGAATCCAACTAATTTTAGTAATTATGAGATACGTTTTATCTTGTTTTTTCGCCCATCGAGAAACGTCAAATGTCAAATGTACGAAACGAACATTGTACTTCGCGGAATTATCAGAAGTCTAGTTAACACTTTATTTTTAGCATTTTCTTTAACACACGCGTTTCTGAAGTACAAAATTTTAGTTATGTTTTAATTTTTAAAACAATTCATAATAAATACAATATTAATTCATCTATGTTATTTTTACATTTATAGTTTTTATTTTGATTTCACTCTATCGATTCACCTCCAAAGACAATTTTGGATGAAAAATGCTTGAAAACAGGTAAATAGAGCGAATACTTAACAGAACACTTGGCTGATCGGTGACTCAGTTTGATCATTCGAAAAGTTGGGAAGAACGGCCGTAACTCTGCCACAATTCACGAAGTTATCTCGTAAAAACTGCAGTTCTACGATTTTCCACATTTCAAATATGGTAAATATTATATATTTAAAAAAAAAAGCAATGCGCTATTCGGAAGAAGACTTCTAGGTACTACGATACTATTACAGGCCTCACAGCACACCCCAATATGGTATTTTCACAACCTACGGATACCTTTGAAAATTTGTGGAAGATTTAAAGTTGCCGATTAGTTGATGATATTTTCGTTAATAAGCATTGATTTTAAAAACGATCTAAAACCACACATTTTTAAAGGGTCTGGACTGGATAAAACGTCATTATGATGTGCATAACGCTACTGGCTAGTAAGATGACTGTCACTGACGTTGGTCCGAGTAACGTCAACAACGCCATATTCACGAACGAAAACGAACATGTCGTTTTGGCGGCACATCAAAAATAGCACATTTTAAATAAAAATCTCGGTTATAAATATTAAAACGTTTTTTCGGTCATATTCCAAAAAACTTAATTTTCCGCAATGAACAAACAATATCACAATATCAGAAAAAGGGTCCGAAAGTAGGAGATTTTGCACATTAAACACTTCTTAGGTCTGATACTTTATCTTTTTCTAGTCTTATAAAAAGATCCACCAAAATAATGTCCGGTTAAACCAAATTTTTAGGACATAAAATTTTCAAATGAAAAAAACATGATATTGCATTACTTCGCATTACATCGCCTTAAGTGCGACTAATATTCACGTTTACCTATCTCTGCTTAATTTGTAATCCAGGGCTATACATACTACTGAACAACATGATTAAACACCGTAGGAAGGCGCATCCGGTAATGGGCTCAGCATTGTGGTTCTGTTCGCTGTCACTCTCGTGCCAATTGCGGTCTTCAGTGCTTTCAGAACGCGCCACTGCCTAGCCTAGTCCGGACAAGTTTACGCGGTACAGTAGATGGTTGGAAAGCTTGTTTCAATGAAACATCGATTTTGTACGCCCGAGGTTCAAGACGCTGTTTCATCGCTGTTTTTGTTTCAACTTATTTAACCATTTAAAAATATTGTGTCTTGCCTTGTTTTTTATTAGTATATTTGTATTTAAAACCTTTATAGATCAGTTGTAAAATAATTCTCGAACTGATTATATTTGTGTTGATTTAATAAATCAAGATGAGAAGCAAGTCCGCTTCTCACGTAGGATAGGGGTAGGGATAGGGGTAGGAGTAGGGGTAGGGGTAGAGGTAGGATGGGCGGGCAGGGGTAGTAGGGATAGTAGGGGCAAGGGTAGGATAGGGGCAAGTAGTAGCAGGTAGGGGTAAGGGGCAGGGTGTAGGGGCAGGGTAGGGGTAGGGGCAGGGGTAGGCAGGCATGGGTAGTAGGGTAGGGGTAGGGGTAGGTAGTGGTAGGTACGGATAGGGGTAGGTCAATGTAAATTATGTCATTTCAACCTTAAACTTACATCCAGTTTAATAGGATTCACGAGCAAGGCCGGATAAATTTCAGCTAATATATAAATATATCGCTACTCGTTGGAGTATGTAATGTCCTCCTAGTTTACACGTAATGTGAAAGCACAAAAAACCACCAAAATATATAATATTTATAGCCCGATGTTACGAACAGTATTATAACTCGAAACAAACAAAAAAAGTGAATAAACAAAAGTTCATGTGGATTCGGAATACAAACACAAATCACATGAATTATCAAATCAGAAAATATGGCCTCACGAAGTCCATCTACCCTATTTAATTATTCATCGGAAGGTACTGCGAAAGAAATTTAAAATCCCAAACAGCAATTTTTTCGGTTCTTCGGAATAAAGTTACGAGTTCTTGGGGATTTTTTGTAAGCTACGGATTTTTTGTACAATGGTAGGCCTAGTACAGTAGTTTATATCTGCCATTTTCCTTAACCAAATGTGAAGCATCTTTAAACAATCTAGGAATTCTATTATTACAACTGGCTTAGTTTGCAGCAAATGATGAACTAACTTAAAATTAAAATGTTCGCTTTCATATTAGAAACCTGATTATAAAAGTCTTTCCAATAAGTGAATTAATACGATACGTCACTAGAATAAATGTCGCCATCTTAAGAAGAACGGCTGCGTGGCCTATTTCACACAAAACTTAATTTTGGATTTGAGGCCAAAATACCAATCCAATGAGAATAATATATATATTTTTAATTAAAGGTTTAGTAAATATCTAGTACGTATGAGAAGTATTTTATTTATTTTTGTTTTAAGTTATGAAGTATATATATTAGATGAATTTTTTTTTTTTTAATAATTTTACAACCAAGTTAGAAAATTATTTGCGGGTTTATCGTATTAAAAAAATGATATTTCCTATGTAAATATGATTACGTAAATAAAAATATAAATGAAAAATTTTTTCGGCTCGATAATGTACGGAAAATTTGTGTTCCAACGTAAATCGATCGTTTTTAATTTAATATAAAGTCCACCATAATGTTTTTTTTAGTATTTTCTTGGTTTATTTTTTATTTTATTTTATATTTCGTTATATTTTCAAAGTAGATGGGGTCAAACTTTTTTAAATCACCGTTTACCCCCAAATAATTGTTAAAGATGCCTCTTAAATCGCGAAAAATCAATTCCTTTAATGGCCTATATTTCATAATGTAAAACAAAAATAAATGAAAATACTTCTCACACGTACTAGATATTTACTAAACGTTTCATTTAAAAAAAATATCATTAGGTTTAGGTAAGTATTTTGACCTTATATCCAAAATTAATTTTGTATTAAACAGGCGCGCAGCCGTTCCTCTTAACACCACGCTCATATAAATACAACAATAGTGTTTTTTTATATATTGTTCAATTTTGGCATAGCTTTTTGAAGCTTATAAACCTCATTGTAATATTTTTAAAGATTGAAGATAATATGAACAACTCTCAAAATGAAACCTGAAACCGAAAAGACATAGATAATTTTAAAAAAAAGTAAGGTTGGCAGCTGGGACTCGAACATAGTACCTCTTGGTCTGTCCGGGACTTTGCGCTCTAATCCACTGAGCTACGGCACCCCGATCCGTCCTGAGAATTTTGTCAGTATCATACTATAAATGTACGGAATAAATTCGGGTAGAATCTTGTAGTCAGGATAAAAAGGTAGCAGCCAAAAATACATGGGAATTTATTGAAGATGACATTAACAGTTCTTAGAAATCGAAGTGATACCGATAATAATGACATAACGGATAGGGGTAGCTATATCTCGGTGGACTAGAACGCTAGGTCCCGAATAGACCAGGAGGTCCTGGGTTCGAGTCCTAGCTGCTACCATTATCTTGTTTTTTTCTGTGTCTTTTCGGTTTCATCTTTCAGTTTGAGAGTTGTCAATATTATCTTAAATGACAAAATTATTATATATATACATATTTTTATTAATTGGCTATGGTACACATATAATAAAATGAGTCGAATGATATAGGTAGAGGTTTGGTACATAGACAAAGGTTGGGAAGTACCTGGCTATTCAGATCTGGTTACCGAACACGGCTTTGCCATTTTCAGGAAAGGTTATTTTTTAAATGGTCATCTTTCACCAGGGCGTATTATACCAGTATTTTCCACTGTGGGACGTGTCGCAAATATACTACATATCAAGTTATTTAAATATTTTTAAAATAAATAAACAATTGTTTTTTTTAAATTTTTTTTGTGTACCGCAACCTCTTGATTCGTAGTCGAGTTTCTTAGCCACTCGACCACGGTGGTGTTGTTTGACCAGTTATCAGTGTTTTGATTTATTTTGATAATTCGGTATTGTGTAGCTAACTTCAAAATATTAATTTGTTGAGAAATCACCAAATTACTTTGGAATGACCGCTTTATTAATATAAAGTACATATCATCCTTGATGTAAGAATTTTTACTCTAAAACTTAATATTGTCCTAGACATGATATTCCTTAAGAACGTTTTTTTCTTAATGGAATGAATTAATCAATTTCGTATCTTGAAAAGCTTGTAAGAGGTAAACTTGGTTTTAAGTTGTGAAAATTTAACTAGATAACTTTTACGATTTAAATATTAGGGGAAAATCATAATAATTAACCGAACGCAAAACTTCCGAAGCGAACTTCCCACGCTTTTTATAAATAAATGTTAATATTTAGAAGAAAATTTTTAAGAAAGTAAAATATAATTATTTTTTATAAACAAAAATTATTAGCCTGAAACACTCATCCAAATTGAAAAAACCTTCCGAGAAAAGATAAATGTCGCCGACAGGACTCGAACCTGCACCCTTCTGATTGCCGGTCAGATGCTCTACCATTGAGCTACGTCGGCTTATCGCAAACCCGCCAAGTTAATCAATATATACTAGTGTTTCATTCAATAATTACTGTTTTTATTATATTTCACCTGTAAACAATCAACTTTATGGTGTATAAAAATGTATGTTTATAAAAATAATTGTTACCCTTTGCGCTATGCACAAAAATCTTGTCTTAAAAAAAAACTTTAGTTTATTGATTAATAAAATATAATTATTCACAGCTTAAATATAGTGCATGAAATGATAACTGGTCAATTTTCCCCAATCGTATCTTAATCATGTTTTAAAATAATAATAATAATGTTTTATCTTCTTTTTTTATAACAAAATAAATATAATGATATCCTCACTTGGATTTCCCGTGCTAAGGATTTGGTTACAAAATATGAAATTACACTATATTAAATTGATGTGCTTGATGAAAAAAAATAATTTGTAAGGTGAGGTGTTTTAAGTGTAGTTGAGTGGTTTCAGTGTTAGTCTGTATTTGGTGTTAATATGTTTTCTATTTCAGATCTCCCTATGTAACGTATCCAGTGTTTTATTTGATTTTTTAAATTTATTATGGTTGTTGTGATTTTTAAAGGATAGTGGAATTTTGTAGTAGAGTTTAGTACCATAGTATAAGAAGTTTTTTTTTGTCCAAAAGGTGTGTTTGTGATTCCTCGTTGTATGTGTTTTTATCTCTGAGATCTGGTGTATCTAATATGTGTGATTGTTGTTATTTCTGTATTATGCATTGATTTCAGAATTTTTCCTCCCCATCTAGAAGCAACTAAAATCTGTCAGTTTTCTTTATCCAATTACTGGCATAATTGGCTTTGCGCGCCATTTTTTTCATTGGATTTTAACTACTCATTCAGGCGGTAAACAATTTTGTATTTTAAATGTTGATTTTGTGTTTAAACCCGTTTTGATAGTATGTCTTTAATATTATGTAATTTGTTTTATATAATTTACATATATGTAAAAAAAAATATATATATATTTTTTTGAAAGGCTGTATGATTTGTAATTTTATGTGAAACGCGCCCACTGTGACCTAATGTTCTTTCAATTATACATTATTAACAATATATAAAAAGACTTAGGAAAACGTCAAACTAAAGGCCACCGAAGATATAAATAAGGTCAAGACTTTTTTCGTCATTGATTCATTAAATAGTGAAAAAAAAACATTTGTAGTTCTATTTGCTATACACACAAACGACACCCCTTTGATATCGTCATACATAACAATTCTAACACTTTATTAATTTTTATTGGTTTTCAAAGTGCACCATACTAAAAAACTACAAATAAAATCGAATATCTAGGAGTAATTATCGATAAAAATATTTTAAAATATGCTTCTTTTGTACAGCATTTTTCTTCGTCTAGATACATATATTTGTATTTTTAAATACATTATTCTAATAATATAAACACGAAACCATATGAAAGACGAAAATTTTGAATCAATTTTAGGTTTGTCCACCACAAAATTGTGACAACACTCACCAATGTCACAAATCAATTTGAATGTTTTGCAAATAAAAGTATGTAAGAATACGTATTGTAAGAACTGTTCAGTGGATACAACCAGAGGCGTACTGTTTCTATATAGGCACATAAGCACTGCCTTACCTTACTTGCATTACAATATACGAGTATGTAATATTAAGTACCAACCACGAAGCGCAGCGCTGTACGTACCACAACATAACTCGTCAAAGGCAGGAACTAAGTTTGCAAAATGAAATAAACGTCATATTCAAAATTTTAATATATTCTATTAATTAAAATCTTCACATGTGTGCAATGTGCGTCAAGGGATGCCAGTTTGGTTAGTGTTTATCAATGGAATATCTAAAATTACTAACGAAATAATTATAATTTCATATTGTTGGCTATCGTCTGTGTTTATTTAGGGAAAAAAATATGGAATTTTCGTATATCCGGTAAGTGGCTTGCAATATGCATAAATGAAATTGTTATTTAAATATTTGACTTGATTATTAATAAATAAATAAAGATTCAGGTAAACCTAACCAGCAGGCTACAGCCACTAAGCGACAATTTGCACGAAGAGTATTGTCTGGGGTAATTTTTTGCTGTTTCACCAACTGCCTACCTTGTTTAGAAACTTATGCAAGCCGCTGGATAATAAAATCACAACGGGTCAATAAAAATATACCCAGCACACCCCCCATTAAATGTATCATTACTATATATCAAAAAATACGTGCGACGTCGTTATTTCAGACGTTTTCAATAGTTTAGTCGCTTCGAGCTCCGCACTCAATCCTCGTTAAAAGCTCTCAACACGTCCCGCAAAGTTGCCGACACAAAGCCCGAAGGTCTCGGGTTCGAATCTGACGGTGTCGTGTTTTGACAACGTGTCATTAGCCCTCGCTAGTACTTCCTTCTGTGAGTGAATCTGGGTTTGGCGAAGGACAAGGGAGGGAGGAAGAAAAGAACGATAAAAATGTAATGTAAAGGTTTCGGGTTACCTTTAATCGGGTGGTGATGTAGCCAAAATTCAAACGTTTAACGTTTTAATATTATCTTTGCGAACTATCGGCCGTTCTTCCCAACCGTACTGAGGAACGGCTGAGCCGAAATTTCGCCTTCAAATGTACAAATACGCTCTACTCAACGAAATTCTCGATTTTTGTGGATTAAATTTCTCCTCAGCAGAAAACTAGTTATAAAAAGTATTATCGGGGTGAAAAAATTTAACCGAAATGAAATGTGATAATTAGTTTACGATTTTTTTTAGGCGATTCAATTACTGAATGACAAATATATATTTCCGTTTCGAATGTCAAAACACGTTTATTGTGTGTTTTAAATGGAGCTGAAGAGAACCCAACTTATTTTAGTAATTATGAGCTACGTTTTGTCTTGTTTTTTCACTCATCGATAAACGTCAAATGTCAAATGTACGAAACGAACATTGTGCTTCGCGGCAATATCAAAAGTCAAGTCAAAACTTTATTTTCAACATTTTTTTAATAAACGCGTTTTTTTTTACAGTAACTCCACACAGGAGACCAAGGAGGAAATAATTTCCCTCAAGGCCTATATCATCTTTGGGGATGCTGTGTGGAGGAAAGTATAAAAAGTATAAAATGTTAGTTATGTTTTAATTTTATATAAAGTATAAAATGTTAGTTATGTTTTAATTTTTAAAACAATTGATATGTATTCTTAAAAAATACAATATTAACTCATCTATCTTCAGACCCGTCAGTGGTTGAGTTGACATCGCGTTTAGGTTTCACCCAGGCGTCGTGAGTTCAATTCCTCGGCTGGCTAAGTCCTCCATTACGACACAAGCAACATCTTCCGCTTAATGTGATGGTAGTAGGAGATTTTCAAATATTGTCAGGTTATTCGTAACCAGGGAATATTTGTCTTTCTTTTAAAAAAAAAGAAAAAAAATCTTTGACTTTGATTTCACTCTATTGTCTTAAAAGTGGGCGGCTACTATTTTATCATGTATGGAAGTGGGCAGATACTATTTTATAGTGGGCAAGCACATTTACAAGCGCCCTTGAGGTGATTTTTACAAAAACGGCGCTATACAAATCATCCCATTATTATTATTATTATTATTATTCAATTTAGGATGAAAAATGCTTGGAAACAGGCAAACAGAGGTAATACTTAACAAAAAACTTAGCTAATCAGTGACTCAGATCGATCATTCGAAAAGTGGTGACAAACGGCCGTAAGTAACCATGGATCATCGTAGGTATACTTCTGAAATTAAAAGTATCAAGTTACGAACGACGCGTGTCTTCCTCTTCACAGTAATGGAAGTATTTACTTAAAACCTGTAAACAGTAAGCAGAAAATACAATAATTGTAATGAAACACTTATAATAATATTGATGATTTAACGTATCAGAACACGTAAATATATATTTATAAGACTTTGAAACATTCTTAGACTAGAAAACCTAAAAATAGTGTACTATACAATTGTTAAATCGATATTACAATATAGAATTATTAGCTGGGGAGGGAAATATAATGTTAATATTTGAAAACAGTTCAAAGTTAATACACTTAAAATAGTTCAAAGTTTGATAATTAAGGTCTAAAAGACGATCAACATTTCCCACTGAACCCTTTTTTACAATGTTCAATATACCTATAATAATTAAAACATGTATATATATATATAATATTCAATTACTCAAATTTTAAAAGAAAAAACAGTTAAATAACTTACGATGTAATACATCCGCACGGTATCAGAATAAGGTTAAAATCCCAAAATTGAATACAAAGCATATTAAAAATACCCATCTCTATTTAGAAATAACTTACTATAACAATTTTTCCTCAATTCTCCAAATTAGAAAATATTCACCAATTCCAGCTTAAATTGAAATATTATCTGAAACTACTGTAAGAGTCCTTTATTTGTTATTATAGTTAGTTTTTTTTCTGTTTTCTTCAAACCTTGTGTTTCTTTAAATATGAATCTTATTACTATAACGGGTGACTATTTTGAGAGAAGGATTCACATTTGTACTGCTGAAGTATAAACGAAACAATATATATTATTTGATAAACTAAAGTTCTTAAAAACTTAAGACAAGATTTTTGTGCATAGCGCAAAGGGTAACAATTATTATTTTTATAAACAATAATTATTAATCTAAAACACTCATCCAAATTGAAAAAACCTTCCGAGCAAAAATAAATGTCGCCGGCAGGACAGTTTACAGGTGAAAATATAATAAAAACAGTAATTATTGAATGGAACACTAGTATATATTGATTAACTTGGCGGGTTTGCGATAAACCGACGTAGCTCAACGGTAGAGCATCTAACCGGACATTAGAAGGGTGCGGGTTCGAGTCCTGCCGGCGACATTTATCTTTGCTCGGAAGGTTTTTTTCAATTTGGATGAGTGTTTTAGATTAATAATTATTGTTTATAAAAAGAAACAATATATTTTTAAATGATATAACTCACCAAACACAAGAGCCATATTTCTCTATGGTTAGGAACAGCTTTATTCTGATTTCTTTACTCTTCTGTAATGATCATCATATTTGTAAAAAACATATACATACTTTCATCATACTAAAAATAATAATAAAATAAAATAAAAGAATCTCTTATATATACCATCGAAAATAATAAAAAACTAATAATTTTCAAGATGTAAAACAAGTAAATACGTAAATCTATCCATTTTACAAAGAAATCTGGCATTAATAATGACTACGTAATAATGACGTGGTAATAATGACTACGTGGTAGCATTTTGCAATAAAATATGTAGTAGATACTAAAATGTATCTCGTCATGGATTAACCCTTTGATTCTAGTTGTTCCGTATCGGGAACCAAATGACAGTCCTCATAATACCCGTTCCGTCTCCCTTTCTCTTAAGGTGAGACAAGTGTATTAGAAAGAGAGAACTCCTGATCTCGCTTTCTAAAACACCATATTTTACATGATATTCTGATAGTAGTGCCAGACGAAAGTGCATAAAAAAAACATAATTTTAGAAAAGCTCTGATATGAGCTCTGAGGTAAGTATAAATAATTATTTAAAAAGGAAACAAAGTTAGATACCTACCCTACTCAATTTAAAAAGAAACATCATTTACGTTTATTATGTAAACATAGAACGGTCAGTGGCCGAGTTGGCATCGCGTCTGGGTCTTACCCAGGCGTCATGAGTTCAATTCCTCGGATGGCTAAGTCCTTAATAAATACATAAGCAACAACTGTTTCTGTAATGGTTATAAGAGATTTTCAAACATTGCCAGGTTATTCTTAACCCAAGAATGTTGTCTATCTTTAAAAAAAAATAAAAAACAAAATTAATATGAAAAAAATTCAAAACGTAACCAGTTTATAAAATAAACAGATATTTGTTACTGACAAAAAGTTGTAAAATGGTCATTTACTAATATAGGTATTAAAGTACTGGTCCAGCAATGAAAGCGAATTCAATTTATTTTAAGTTTTCATTCCATCACAGAATCAAAAGCAAGCTTTTGAATTTTGGAAGGCTTCCGTTCGCAGATCGGGTTCATTTCATTGCAATAAAAAGGTATTCAACAGTACGGGGACAAAAGATACCAAATTACATATATTAGGATTAAATTTAACACCAATTTACCCTAATACCGGCCGGAATAGTGCCCTTACACTTTTTACGATAAATATTACTAAAGCGTTCCTTTGTAAGGAAACTTGACAGAAGATCTTGATAAAAGCTCTCTCGGGCATAATAAAACATTTCTAATAAAGAACTTACAATTATTATAGTTGGAAATGTATTATTATATTTTTTAGAAGAGCTTTGAATAATGTGAAAGAATATTAACATGTAGCTTAGTCACAAAATTTGATACATAAATTTAGTATTATAAAAAAAATATATTATTTCGGTCAATGCGTATTCTATTATTCAATATCGTTCAACTAAAGAATAAAAGGATTTATTGATTCTTCAGTTGTTTTTCATATCTGATCCATAAAACATGTTCTACACGACGTGTTATTGTGTATTGCATAGTACACGAATCGAACTACGTTTTTGAAAGTTGAAATTTAAGATGAAATGACAGGAATGGGAACAAATTAAATGGCATTGAAAAATTTACGAATTTAGGTTAATTTGCGTAAGCGGAGCTTTGTTACGCTGCGGCAGTAAATTTGCTATGTTTCACATATTCATATTTAATTTTATTGAAGACGAAATATGACAATTCATTAGTAGGTGTAAATACATTTCGACGGCCTCTGTGGTCTAGGGGTAAAGCTCTCGACTTCGAATCCTGAGTGTGTTGTTTCAATATATATTTTTTTTTTCTATTTTATTACTTTTACTTATTTATTTATTGCATACGAGTATATATTATATAATCATTTGTTACTAGATGACGTATTGCCCATTTCACTAGGTGAGAAAAGCCTGTGTTGAGATGGCAATTTACAGGAGTGGTTATTCAGCTAGGTCAAGGACTGAGTTGGCATCGCGTCTGGGTCCCACCCAGGCGTCGTAAATCCAATTCCGCGGCTGGTCAAATTCTCCATTAAGACACAAGCAACGTCTTATGCTTTCTGTGATGGTAGTAGGAGATTTTCAAATATTGTAAAGTTAATGTTTGTATTTATTTAAAATAAGGTTATTGTATACATTAGTTAACAAAGAGACCAATATATTACAATTTAGTATTTTTTTTCAAAAAATAAATTAACACAGAGGCATAAATGAATATAGAAGTACACAGGTTTATTGGAGGTGATCAATGATACCGTTAAATAAAATATTTATTTGCGTATTTCTAATGTCACTAGGTAGGGAATTGAATAAATAGCTTAATAGAATTTTGTGTTTAAAACTTCTTTGTCCGTAAGAGGTTTTACAAACTGGGATATTGAAAGATTTTACATGTGATTGTCTTAGGGCTCTAGTGCTTGTTCTTTCTTCAAACATATGGATATTTTTTTAATTAATGTAGCAAAATGTTTTTTTTCAAGTTGTGAATATTTAGATTCTTAAAAAATAAAACTATTACTCGTCCTTAAAGAAGCTTTAAGAATAACCAGATAATTGAATTAAAATAATATTTGCGACACGTTTCAGAGTATTAAATCCAGCGGTTTTGAAAAAAAGTTAAAATTATTATTAATTTGAGAAATACGACTCCATAAAGTTAATTGAGATCGTTTGGAGAAAATATATCTAAAAATTTACATCTAAGAATTATTTTATTATAGTTAAAATTTATAAGTAGTGATCGAGAAGCTAACTAATTCAAACTTATACTTAGTGACTTACATCTAATACTTACATAGCTGGCGACTTACAACTAAGGTTTATAACTAGTAACTTAAAACTAGTGACAAACATATTTATGAACAGGTGGGTATTTTAAATAATATTTTATTATGGCTAACATCTATGGTTTAGGAATAACTCTTACTATCGCCCTGGTTAAAGACCACCATTCAGAATTGATTGCTTGAATGGCTTTACCCATGTTTGGTGACAAGATCTGAATAGCCAGGTACTTTTCCAACTTCCTCTTTTCCATCTCCTTCCCCCGTTCACTACCTTCAACTTCATAATATACCCCATTTGGGGATGCTATAGTCTCACTGCCTCCAGGCGGTTCGGACTCACATATTGCGGTATTCAAATGAAAAATATAATTTTACGTGAAAGGATTATTTACATTTACTACATATTGTTACGTAACGACAGAAAGATCCTAAAAAGACTCTAGCCACTCGTCAAAGAACAACGGTAAAAAACGACGCGAGCGCCACGTTTGCCATAACGGCAGCTTGCACGCCCACGCGCCGGTCACTTCTTTCTCACTTCCGGATGACATCTCTGGTCCGCCGCCTACTGCGTCTCTAAAAGAACGCGCGAGAAGCCATTTTGGCAGTCGCAAATTGTAGCGCCATATTATCATGCATGCTGGGTTAACACCCACTGTGCGAGATTGCATTAGTATAACCAAAGAGCTCCGGTACATGGTGACTCTTTCGTAAATGTAATTTAACTTCAGTGTACTGATGTCCAAGCCCGAGGCTTCCACTAGGATCTTTTTGCCGCCACGATCATGACTGTAAGCTGACTTTGTATTTCCTCTTTTGTGTTGTAACTTATTCGAGTCCCCGTTATCATGCCCGTTTAGAGAATATCAGAGAGAGTAATCACCCGTAACTTCCATTTGAGGTTAGGATAGCTTTTGATTATTGTAGCATAACTTACCATGTCTGTACCTTCCCCTGAATAAACTCTGAGTCTGAAAGCATTTATTAAATTCATTTGGAGTAGTATTAGAGTCCCCGACCCCAATTATAAGACCGCCTGTCGGCCTACGGCCCTGCAGAGGAGCTTCTTGGCCTGCCGAAACTGAGCTAGTCGAATGTCCAGAGCCGATCTCCCTGTCGAGACACCACCCTCGGGGTAAGTCTAAACCAAAGAACTGTCTCCCGTAACCGCTCTTTCCCAACCTTCATCCTTTCCATCTCCTTCACACAACCTAGTAGATTCATTTATCATCAGTTTTATTTACATAACAATATTGTGAAAATACAAATTTTGAGAATATAGACTAACATAGAAAATCAATGTAAAAAACACAAATGTGTTAAAATACACATAATAATAATAAGAGTTAATTTCTATAGCGCAGTTTCGTGAAGGTTCACCTCAAGTGCGCATGCCATATTACAATATAACTGAAAAAACAGGCGATGAGAGCTAACATTTCTATAAATGCAACAGTTTGATTAACGACGCTAAAATAACAGCACAGTTTTTTTCCCACGCACCCGAGGGTAAAATAATAATCACAATACATTACTTCGTTGTTTCAAAACTCATTTTGTTCCATACATTCGAGCAATATGGCGCTAAATAAACGTCACACAATTATTATACAAGTGGATTTCTAAATGCGACTTTAATTTAAATACAGTAACACAAGTTAAGTGTTGTTGAAACGACGTAAAAGAAACAAACAACAATGACAAGCTCAAGTACGCACGTACAAGGTTTTTGTTTAGTGAACAATTACAGTCAGTGTTCATTGCATTTGTTCGAATTTTGAAATTTTTGTTCTTATTTATATGGTAACAAAACAACACTGTGTTGTTACACTGAATGCTCTAAGTCAAGAACATGCGCATTTGACTGTAGAGTAATGCATTGTTTTTTTATCAATAGGTTATTTCTTTTTTCCCACATTCAAAATATTTTCATGTAACGAATCTTTTACCCACGGTTTTTATTTATTTAGACCTTGAAGGATTTTTCGTGTAGTCTCATGTGACAAATATCAACCGTCTGCAAATTTTGGGCGAATGAACGAAGACAGGTGTATAAAGAGAATATGTGACGCGAATGTGAATGGAAGAAGAAACCGGGGACGCCAGAGGAAGACATGGCACGATCGAGTGAAGCAAATACTTGAGAATAACCAAAGATAACGTATGTAACGATGTATGAATGTAAATAAAGCAAGAAGTGTATGCCAAGATCGAGTTGTTTGGCGATCCGTCCTCTCTACCTACCCCTGTGGAGAAGCGGCGTGATGGTTAGTTAGTAAACCTATCCTAATGTATTTTGAAAATAACAGATATACCATGATTATTCATGAGCAGCAGACATTTTAGATATTAGGTAACAATTTAGTATAAGCTAAGGGTATAAACAACTTAAAATAATGTACGTATAAATAACAAAAGAGCAAAAAAAAATTTTATAACATTATATGAATGGTTTTCAATAAATATACCTTTTATTTTATATGTAAATGAACATTTTAAATTACCATTTCTTGGGAAAATTATAACCTACGCGTTTATTATATTGTATCCGCCCCATATGGGCTTCTACATATTTTGTTAGAAAAAATTAATTGACAATAGTGACACAGGTGCAAAACACATCACAGTTGGTACATAGGTAAAATAGATAGCCTTCACGAAATCCAACAACTAAATATTTAATTTGTCTCACGAACAAATAATAATTAGCAACCGAGGCGAATATATAAAACACACCTCATATTCAGTGATACTTATACTATAGACACATATATTAGTTGCATACTTAGTTAATATAGCGAAGCTAGCCGTTAGTACCCACCTAAATTAATTAACAGAAAAATAAATTTTCATAGTCCGCGACATTCTAAATAATTATAAATATTTGTAACTGTAAATAATTATTTTCGAAAATCTCAAATAAAATAATGTTTCAAATAAATACCTACTCTTCTTTTGCCAATATCCTTCTAATAAATATAATGTCAATGGCAAATAGGATTTGAACAGTAACTGCAATGTCAGGCAATAGGCAGTGTTCTCTAATATTGTGTCATGTGCATACAAAATCATATCTTCTCAAGCGAAAACTTTTAACGTTTTAATCCGGAGTGACCTACCAGGTAACTATGTTTCTGTATATGTTTGTACATAATAAGATAAACCCTACCAAGTAGTATTTGCATAGCGCCTTTGGAGTGATTTTTCACAAAAAGCTGTACAAGTCATCCAAGTATTATTAATATTATTATTATATTTTTATAGTAAGTTGTACAAAGTAGTATAACAATAGAGAAAAGTAAGTAAGCAGGTACAACGTAAGTAGTTTTTATTTATTAATTACAAAAAAATAAAACACGATTTATTTTATTATAGAAACAAAACAATACGTTTTTTAAGATTAAAAACAATTTCTAGAAATTAAATTTACAAAGTAGGTACCTATGATATGTGTCCTTGTATTTTCTGATTTATACATGTATTTACCGGTTGACATGCGTATTATGTTCAGTTTATAAATGTGTGTGTGTTTATAGGTGCGAGAAATGGCAATCTACATATTATAGAAGTGATGCCATATGTATGCGCATTGAGATGTTTATATTATTGCCAAGATGCTTCTTTTAAATGTGGCCAGTAAATCTGAAAAAAATATCAACGTTTAGATTGCGACATTCTGAATAACTATCAACATTTGTAAATGTAAATTAACATCACCAAAATTCTCAGTTAAACCTCAAGTAGATTTTTTTTTGGCTATTTCCAGTAATTTAAAAAGAAATCTGTTCTTCAATCCTAAATTCGAAAAAAAAAACATTAATATTTTTTTCTATTATATAAAGAATGTCCCGGGCGGGCGGTGTGTGTTTGTTTTGTATACAAATCTACAGCTATATTTCTAGCTTGATGAAATTTTGCACACTTGACCTCTAAATGAGATTTCAAAAAAACCACCTCCTGAGGTTAACAATAATATATTATAACGAAATTTCGCGATCACAGATGGGGTTAATTTAAATATTTTAGATAAAACACTTTTATCCCACAGTGCTTTTAAAAACTGAAATGATTTGGTTGTTGGAAGGTGTACGTACGGAATATTAGGATATTGTTATTTTTATAAAATTTGTATCATGTACACAACAGACAGAAGGTTAAAATAAAATATAAAAAAACTTCAAATAAGTAAAAAAATAAATAAAATGCCAACCGCCCAATAACGGTGTATGTTTAAAAAAAATATGCTCCCAACCGTCTGGAGCCAGTGAAACTATGGCATTGCCAATTGGGGTATGTTGTGAGGCTGTAGGTAGTGGCAAGGGGAAACAGTTGAGGAAGATGGGGAAGTACCTGGGTGTTCAGATCTGGTCACCAAACACGGCTTAAGCCATTTCAAGTAACGTTTCGATTCTGAATGGTGGTATTTCATCAGGGCGGCACAGAAAGTATCTACCGCTCTGGAAAGTGCTCCAAAAAGACTATTAATTAATTTAAATTAATAAATTGCACCCGCGACCTCCGGATTCGAAGCCGAAGATCGTAATCACTCAACCACGGAGGCCGTCTGGAAACGAAATAAATTATTATTCTGAGATTAAAGTACGATTCCTTTAAGAAACGTATAAAAACACTTTATACTATACATATATAATAGTATGTATGTGTTAATGCTGTTAATGCTGCAATAAAATGAACTATTATTAGTCCATCTTTTAAATATACAAAATAATTATTGTATACTGTTGGTTTTCAATAAAAAATGAACAAAATATATAAAAAAAAATACATAAAGTTATTTTGAGGGATCGAACTTTAAACATTCAATAATAATTTTTCAACAAACAATTCATCTGAATATTTAAAAGGGTTACTCGTCAAAAATGTTTTTTGCTCTGAAATATTGATTACGGAAATTTATAATAATTTTAACTTTACCTTTGTAAAATTCGATATTCTATATGGTTGAAATTCCCGCTTAACATTGGCCGCATGTCTCGATTCACGCAAAAAAAACATTACCAAAATGCTTGTTTTATTTTATTTTGTAAAGCTCCGGCATAAATGTTAAAATGTTTTTTGGTCATATTCTAAAAAAACTTAATTTTCCATAATGAACTATATGACAATATCCGAAAAAGGGTTTGTAAGTAGGAGATTTTGAACTAGAAACATTTTTTAAAAAGTCTCATACTTTTTTTTTTCTAGGCTTATATAAAGACTCAATAAAAAAAGAACTGGCCTTTGTGCGTTCTACTTGCAGTATTTAATTTAATCATCTAAGATATTTCTAGGCCACCAAATTTTCATTTCAAAAAAAGATGATTTTGTATTACTTCCCATTGCATCACCTTAAGTACTACTTCCACGTGAAACAACAAAGTGTGCTTCATAATTTAATAATTACGATTATTCCAGTTTTGACGTAACCCCTTTTCACGATATACATTACTTATTCGTTCACCACAGTGTCTGTTCCGTTGGAAAATAACCGGTGCTACCCCCATTGGTGGATATTCTAGGGTGCATTTTGAATATAAAGGTTTATGCATCTCTAATGGGAGGGACCCCAGGGACCCCATTGATGGTGATGTATCATCCCCATCGTATTATCACGCCCCTAAATATGGTTATTAATTATTAATATTTTTAACATGCATTCTGCCGCCATTTTTAAGGGGTTGAATATTAAATGCCGAAAATGTAACATTTTAATTTAGTTATCCTTATTCAAAACTATTCAAAATTATACAAACCTTTTCGTAAAAAATAAATTAAATAATCCGTAGACTTTTTTTTCGAATGCCTTATTTTTTTATGGCGAATGTATTAGACGACATTCGTTGGAAAAAAAACTTAATGCTCATACGGTTAATTAAGTAACCATCACGCCGTTTACCCCGGGGTAGGCAGAGAGGACAAACTGTCAAACAACTCGATATTGGCACTCACATCTTGCTTCATTCGCATTTATACAATATCTTCTGTTATTCTGACTTCTGGCATGGCCTGTCTCAAGTATTGATTCACTTGATCGTGCCATATGTTCCTCGGACGTTCCCGGCTTCTTCTTAGATTCACTTTCGCGACATATATTCTCCTTACACTCCTTTCTTTGTTTATTCGCTCTACATGCCCAAACCATCTACGCGACCTTTTATTAATCTTACTTATCACCAGCTTTTCATTCAAACATTATTCAGACCATCATACATGAGTTTACCACACATTCGCCTCAGAGATCTCATTTCTACAGCAATCAGTCTACTTTCACCCCTCTTCTGCCAGTTCCAACCCTCACTGCATGCATCAGGGTTCGTATCAGCACTTCGCTTGAAAGTAAACAGATAATTGATAGAAAATTTCACCTGCAGTACGATCAAATAAACAAATACGCGCCCACGACGCACTTCTACCGGCTTATCTTTTCGGTGATATGATCCAAATTGAACATTTCGTTTAAGGTATTAAAGTTTCACTCAGTTAGAATAAAATGTTTGGGTTGAATTCCAAAGCAAGCCTTAAAATATAAATAAAGAAAGTTTTTGATTGAGTACACGACTAACATTTATTAGCCTGTACTCGACGGGAAAATAATTGTATTTCAGATTCCTAGTAATTGTTCAATTAATCATCGAGATAAAATATTTTTACCAGCTCGTTAAAGAGAATCAATTTTGTTAAAATTGTTTATATAACTGGCATGCTTATGCGAGTATATTTAACGGTTGATTGAAGTCCTCTGGGAAATTTTAGCATGTAATATTATAATTTATTATAACATGTTTTAAAATTGAATGGGAAAGATGATTCTACTGATTCCGAAAATGTTATTTGGTATGGTAATTAAAGAACAATTGTTGTTGAATGGTTGTTGGATATATTATTACTATTAAAAAAAAAGATTGAGACCTTATTTAAAAACTGAATTTCGTCAATGCAATTTTTTTCTATATCTAATCATCGTAGCACTTCCTCCCACTCCAACATCTAAATATTCATATCATTATTTTATATCGTAGTTTAGTTCTTATATATTCCTGACGAGGGGAGGGTAGTTCCAAAACCAGTCGAGATTATTATATATATATATAAGTATATGAAGTGGTTCAAAACAAATTTATACATACGTTTATATAATGGTATTAAAAATAAAAAAATATAATATTTTTGTAAAGTTATATGAACCATCTACGAGTCCGAAGGGGTGTGAATATTACTGTACATTTCTTTAGACTGATTCGTGGATGATTCTAAAATTCTAATTACATAGAAATTAATGGTTTTTTTTAAGTGTCCCAACTGCTCCCGAACCTCTGGAGCCAGTAATAGAATCGGGGTATGTTGTGAAGCTGAAGATGGTGGGAGGGGAAGTAGTTGGGAGAGACAAAGGTGGGGAAGTAACTGGCTCTTCTGATTTGGTCACCAAACACGGCTAAAGCCATTTCAAGAATGAATTTCGATTCTGAATGGTGGTCTTTAACCAGAGCGATACCGAAGGTATCTATTACTCTGAAATATGCCTCAAATATACTACATATTATTTTAATTTAATAAATTGTGAAATAACACAAATTAGTAAAATAAAATTTACATTGCGCACGCCAGGATTTAAAAATGCGACTACCGAATTTGTGGAGTAGTATCGTAACCACTCAACCACGGAGGCCGTCTTCGGTATCTCCGTCACCAACAGTATATTCTGTTTTATCTCCCGGCCTGCAGGACCAATTTACCAATGGTCATGTCGATGGGGAGGGCAATCTTCCTTTTAAATAGAATCACCTCTGATATTGACATATGCAGCATCAATGCTGCTGGTATAATATGTACCAATTATTTTTTTTCCACCATTTTTTATTAAATCTTGCTTCATAATATTTGTTTGTTAATGCAATTTATTTTGAAAAGCCAGAAAAAATTTAAATTTGTAAAATTTTATAAAGATAAAAAAGTGAAAAAAATTTTGAATAGAAATCATCTGCTCAATAAAGAATTTCGGTATACGGAAATATTTGATCGATTACACTAGAAGTAAGAAAAAAATTAGCTTACTTCAAGCAAGCGAAAATACTCACAGCACAATTTTATCAGTTTATCAGTGACAGAGTACCATATTTCTAAAATTTTATCAAAAAAGCGTTGCGCGAAGGTAGAAATTATCAATTAAATTTCCTTTGATATATTCACTCTTAATGTGTACATATTTCCGGACATCACGCGATGTGAAAGGGTTCTGATTTGTGAGATATATGAATGTTGAGAAAAAAAACATAAGATTTCCTTGCAAAGTAATCCTAAAGATTTTTTTTTATTAAATTTACCGAAAAATTGTTCTCAATGAAACATGAAACGAAAAAAGATACAGAAAATAAAAATAAAAAGTTACCCAGATCCTCTAGTCTTATGGGGACTAGCGTCTCTACCGATTGAGCTATTAAGACGTTATTCCTTTCCAAATTTTCATCGATTTCATATTTCAATTTAAGAATTATCAATATTATACTTAATTACGTCCCACATTTTTCACTGTTTTAGCTTTTTTTATCTGTTTCATGTTTCATTGAGATTTGTTTTTATATTATTTTTCAATGATTAAATTTACTATTAAAATAAGCCAATGAGATTAATAAAATAAGTATATCCAATAAACAGAAATTATATTTTATTCAATGCCTCGAATGACCTAATTATAGAACCAACATCATAAAAAATATTTTATAAAGTTTCTCAGATTTACTTCAATCTCATTCTTATTAATCTATCTCAATTTATGGTATTCATCAATTTCAATGTGCTTTGCATGGTACATTCAAACTCGATTAAGGCGTAAAGTTTTCCTTCGTCAATGATAAGACTTAAGAAGATAAATGATGATTTTTACGCTACTGGATCAAGATAAATGAAAACATAAACAACAAAGCTTCCCAAACTTATACCATAGACAATAAAGATTAACGGTGAGTTCTTATCTCTTCTTGCCATCTCGCGAATAAATCTCTTTTTTATAAAGTTTTTTTAGAAACGCGAAGGTAAATTTGGTATTGTGAAAAATGTTGTGGGGCATTCAAGCCTGTGACTTATATGCGGGCTATTTTTATTTGTCTGAATACTTTTCTCGTCCATTGTAAGTGATATAATGTATACACTAAGTTAGCCCTTGTATTCTATGGTACCACTTTCATTCCCCATTCCACCACGAATCCTCTACGTAAACTGACTTTACATTATGCTAACTAAGTCAACTTGCTAACTTTTCTTAAGGGTCCAGTATAAGACCGCGTATTCACCGCCGTTAGGAATTTTAGGCCTCAAACTTAAAACCACGGACCACCGCGATCCGGCAGCAGGATTGGGGAAATGTGGATAATGTAGACCACGGCGGATTAAAAAAAATGTTCAGCGTATTGATGCAATACGAAACAAAAAACATTTGCTCTATATTTTTTTCGTTTATTCGCTGTATAAAAATAAATAAATAGAAGCTTGACAGACTTAACTTAGCATCTGTTGGTAATAGGATAGGGTAACTGATGAGAATATGTTTTTTTCAATTTATATATAATATATTAATTATTGTCAGTAGCCATACAAAGTGCCTCCCTTTTACAAAAGATTTGTTTTGTTACTATTTACATATTTGTTTCTTCACAGCATTATCTTTTTTTTAGCTTCGGAAATATTATAGAAATGGGTAACGTGGACCAACTGCTCAGAAATACTTATAAGCACAGCTTTTTGACACAGGGAATTATTTTCATGGATTTTGAATCAAGGAATCCGTTTTTCGATTGTCCACTAGGGGATTCAAGGTGGTTGAAATGAATTGGATGCTTTTTTATATGGCTATTCTATTAGTGGCTTTGGTTTTTATTAATGGTTAAGTAATTCTACTATTACATTTGAATTGGGAACCAAGATGGAGGATGTGAATTAGATCCCGTTTATTAATCGGGAATAAGAATTATTTGTCTTTTGATAATTTTTGGGATTTAGAAACGCCCTTCAATATTGTATACTAAACAGCAGTAAAAATATAACAAAGGTAGATAACGATGATTTACAACCCACTCAAGACGCACACAATAAGCTTGAATACAATTCACCAAGTCAATGAAGGCAATAAGAAAAACTGATATTTTGCCGGTGAATAATACCTATAACAGGGAGTATTTTCACAAAAGTCTCCTATCTTCCCCTTGCCCCTCCCCCAAGCAAAGTAGACCAAATATGCTATAATTTGAAATCAAATACGCTTCTAACGACTTAATAATGTCCGAGATACAGCGGTTCTAAATTATTCAAATTTTTTGTAAGTTGTCATTCTTCGCTATTTTTAGTGTTTTGGTCAATTTTGACAGTGAAGGAGTAATTTTTCGGTAAAGGTTAATCTATTGTTTTTAAAGTAGACTAAAGATGGTACAATTTGAAAACAAATTGGTCTCCAAGGACCTAATATCGTCCGAAATACAGGTGTTCTAAATAAAGAAAAACATTGTATGTTATTATGATAACATAGAATATTTTTCTTCATTTCAAATTGTAGAATCTTTAGCCTGCTTTAAAAAATATTAATTAACCTTCACCGAAAAATTACCCCTTCACTGTCAAAATTGGTTAAACACTAAAAAAAAATAGCGAGAAATAAAAAAAACAAACTTCGCTATTTTTAAAAAATTATTAATTAAGGGGTAATTTTTCGGTGAAGGTTAATTAATATTTTTTAAAGTAGGATAAAGATTCTACAATTTGAAATGAAGAAAAACATTCTTTGTTATCATTCTTCGCATTTGATTTCAGTTCACTTCCAAACACTTTAATTCCGATTTTGAACCAAATCAGTAGAGAACTCAAAATTAAAAATGACCATCGAAATTACTCAGGTTGACATTAAATTTGACTTCAGCACCCCCTAACATGACTTACGCCGCTTTCTAACCAAATCGGTGTGAATATCTAGAAATTCAAAATAGCCGCTAAAACTATGGATTTTGATAGGCACAGATCGGCATACTTATACATGCAGTCAGGGGCGTCAAGATTGTAAATTATATGGGCACAAAAATGTTAAGATTTTAAAAATAATTCGTTCATTCATTAGTTTTGCTGTTGACCGCCTGCAAAGATCTAATCTTGTAGATCTGTACCACGTCCGTCAGTTTTTTTCCAGTGCGCAGGTCTTTTATATTGTGCCGTATAATAAATTAATCACTTTTTGGACCATCTTAAAGAACGTTGCAAAGAAATGTGATTATAACAAAAAAAAATCGAAAATACGTAATTCCTACATTCCGGTGGCAGTTTAACACCTCTCTTCCCAGCTATTCGTCATAGAACAGACAGAAATATCGAATTTCAAATCGACGTCCGCTCGCTCTGAAGGACTTCTCACAACTGATTTACTCCGGCGAAATAAAACGTTTTATCAACAATCGCGCGGGCCAGAAATTGTCATACGTTTTTTGTATGACGGAACTGAATTTAAAAATTCCTGAACTTTGAGGGAATTACAGTGAAAATCTAGATTTACTGAATTATTTTTAATAAACGCTTTTGGTTCTTGATCTTATTTACTCTGAGATTGTGGAAGGATTTTGATTAAATATGTTTGTAATGGGTGCAGTTAACATAACGGCGAAGGCACTGTCGAGCGTTTTACTTAAAATTACTGTAGGTATTTCATATATAATATAAAAGGTTACAGTTTAAGAATTTACGTCACTGAAAACCTTAGACTCTTTCGTAACTTTCTGTTAAGAATTTGCAGATAAATTATGTGTTATATTGCTTACGTTAGCATACTGCGAAGTGACGTTTAGCGCCTTATTTGAGTCTTCCCCCTTAAGAGGAATATATAAGCCAACAATATTGCTACAAGCAGTGTGTCTTATGTCACAACAAATATAGGAAATACGCATAAAATTCGCTTGGCAAGCGAAGTCTAGAAATGATTGTTGTAATCGCAAAAAGCGGTTTCCATTCATTTTGTGAAGAATTTTCTAAGAAAGACGTACAAATAATCAAGATTTCTAAAATCTCAAATTTATCTAAATGTAAACCAGTTATATTCGTATTATTTATAGACGTACAAATAATCAAGATTTCTAAAATCTCAAATTTATCTAATTGTAAACCAGTTATATTCGTATTATTTATAGACGTACAAATAATCAAGATTTCTAAAATCTCAAATTTATCTAATTGTAAACCAGTTATATTCGTATTATTTATAGACGTACAAATAATCAAGATTTCTAAAATCTCAAATTTATCTAATTGTAAACCAGTTATATTCGTATTATTTATAGACGTACAAATAATCAAGATTTCTAAAATCTCAAATTTATCTAATTGTAAACCAGTTATATTCGTATGTAAAAATTTTAAATCTTTATTTATGTCAAAAGAATAAATTGTTTCCAAAATGTGGTGGGCAAATTCAGAATAAAAATAATTATTTAAACACTTTAGGGGCTTTTAATTTTAATTTTTTTTTCAAACTGTCCTTAAACGCCGAAACAGCTGCAGATACTTGCAAAACTTAATAACATTATTAAATTTGATTTACATTAAATTTTTAAAAAATTAAATGAAGTTCTACGAATTAAACACAAAAACAATTAATACTTTAGGTGCTCCTTAACTTTAGTATTAAAATTTCTTGAAGTCTTTCCTACATAAAAAAAAGTTATAATCTTTACAAATGAATTTACAGACCCCCGATTTATTTAACACTCGTATATCGTTTTTATCCTGGTTATTTAAAATATAATTTTTTAAATTTATTATTAGTATAAAAAGGTGCTTGGATACTTTTTAAGATGTTTTTTTTTATTAATAAATTTGAATTATTTAGTAGTTTATATTAAATTAATTATTTAGCATTTTACACTTATGTTTTTAACAATGTAATTAACGTTTTTATTTTTATTATTATGAAAGGAATTAGGATCAGGTTCAATTTATCGATAGCGTATTTTTTGTTTGTTTTTATAATGTAAACAAATTCGTGGTACAGATAAATCCAACCAATGATTTCACCGATAGCTTCACCTTAAGTCTGTTACTAGAATCACTGGGCACAGAGAGAGTATTTGAAATTCATACACAATCGTTGCTCTTTAGCGTATGTACTATAGGAAGATTCGATTAAGTGAATCATTTCAGTCTGATTCAGCACATTGCGTATGCATTCAGATGATTCATTGTTTTACATTGGTTTGTGACCCAAATATTTTAATTAAAGCTAAACGTACAAAATAGAATGTCGTTAAATTACGTACACGATTATAGTTAATTTCCAAGAATTTACATAAGTAGGTACACAAAACATTGGAAGCCCTAATCAAACTCTCATTCACCCCACCAATAAATTCTATGGACGAAAGGAACAAACAAAGTGAGTTAATATGCAGATTTGATCTTCAGATACAGATAAAAAATTGCATGCACTCAATATTGACATAATCCGTTGTTTCTTTCGCCCACAGAATTGAAGAAATTCATATGATTGACTCGTTAACTTTGGTTTTCAATCTAAAAATCTATCTTAAAGTAGTACCTAGGTAAAGATAATAGAATTCTATAAAACCATAAGTGGTCGCTGCTTTATCAATGTTCATTCTAGACAAATCATTTACATATTGAGCGAATCAATTCTTTTGGTTCTCTTTGTTTTACGAGGTTAATACTTTTCTTGAAACAGTAGACAAAGGAATTGCATTTGAAAATGGTGTTATTGAATAACAACAACAACAAGAAAAACAAACGAAACAATACAAGTAATGGTGAACGTCAGTGAGAAAATATTTTTCCAGATTTATTTCCCTGTTAACCGTTTCTTTCCTGACAAGAAATAAATCCTTATTCAGAGAGATTCTGTTCAGCAATGAGATACCCCTCCCCAATGCAAGGCCTTTGGTAGATTCATTCAAGAGGCAGAAACATAAAACAATCTTCACTGACACTATCTTAAATAGTCACCTGGAATATATACCTACATACTTCAAAAAGCATTTAATGAAACTAACTAGTTTTTAAATGATTTCAATAATATACTTTGTATTCACTACTTTATTAATACCATATAAGTATATCTACATGTTTCGAAAGCGTTGCTTTCTTCATCAGGGGTAATACTAAAAATAATTATATCAATTATAGACAAATGATAAAAATTAGAACACAATAGACAAATTATAAACATAAACAAAAATTGATTAAAGTAGGTAAATAATTAATCAAAAATATAAAATATTTTTTTAAATACAAAATTAAACCGATTTATAATTAGGCAAATTATTATAAAAAAAATATTAAAAAAACATTAGTAACAATTTTATATTAGAAATTAAAAGAGAAATTATTTTTCTCATTAATATTAACATCAAAATAAATTCATGAGATACCTTTTTTAAAATATTTGATTATTTATTAAATTATTGAGGCTTTTTTTGATTTCTAAAATATCAATTGTAAACCGGCTGTATTTATATGTAAAAAAAATATTTTACATTTTTGATTAATTACTTACCGACTTTAATCAATTTTTGTTTATGTTTATAATTTGTCAATTTTTATCATTTGTCTATACTTGACATTATTAATAATAATAATAATCGGATGATTTTTATAGCGCCGTTTTTGTGAAAAATCACCTCAAGGGCGCTGTACAAACCTTACTTCCTATTCTTACATTGTTCCTATTTTACATTATTATTACTATTTTTTTTGGACAGGCTATCATCATTACACATTATTTATAGACCATATAAAGAGATGAAGTTAAATTATCAAAACTAAATAAGGCTTGATCTAAGTTTTCATACATGTTAAATTGAAAAAAAAAAGGCTAACTATTTATTCTTTACGATATATTGCAAAACGCTAATACAAGTGATAGGAGTTATGTGAAGTTGGGCAGCGGGTGAGGACGGGGGCCGGGGGTACTGATCCATATCCATATCCAATCTTCTCTGTCTTTGTTGGTGACGCCCCTGGGCGGCCTGACGGGACGCTTGGTGTTGGTCTGCCCGTACGCCAAGTAGCGCTTATCGGCCGGCTTCAGGATCTGAAAAGAGCACACCAGCGTGTCGTCCACTTCTCGTCCAAGTCGGTGGTGTCCTTGTTGGGGTCGGACCACAGCAGGTCGCTGAGCAGCCTGGTCGGGCACGTCCGTGGGCCGCATGATGCACCGGATCTGCTCTGTGGACTGGAGGTCAGAACTCAGGTCGCCGTGACAGCAGAAGATCTTCTCGTCATGTATTAGTTATGGTATTACTCCTGATGAAGAAAAGATCGCTTTCGAAACATGTAGATATCTTTATATTAATAAAGTGGTGAATACAAAGCATATTGTTTAATTAATTTATTAATAATGATGCCACAAAGTGAAAAACAATCGTTTGAAGAAATTATAACTAGTTTTTCACTCAACTATGCCCTTTTCAGTCTTAGGGCAGATTTAAATCCCCTTATCAAAGTTTCTTTTATTATCAATCAATCATTGAAACAAACATTTTTTTATTGATTGTACCAATCATAGAAGAAAGAAGAAGGTGTGTACCAATGAAAACTTTGAATATGAAATAATTTGTTTCCGCAATAATTCTACCTTGAAATCGGATACACGTTTTTGCTTTCAAATACATAACTATTTATCTAACTAACTAACTAACTAACCATCACGCCGTTTCCCCGCAGGGGTAGGCAGAGAGGACGGACCGCCAAACAACTCGATCTTGGCATACACTTCTTGCTTCATTCACTTTCATACAACGTCTCATACATTCTCTTCTGTTATTCCGACTTCTGACATGGCCCGACTCAAGTATTTGATTCACTTGATCGTGCCACGTCTTCCTTGGACGTCCCCGGCTTCTTCTTCCATTCACATTCGAGTCATATATTCTCCTTACACTCCTTTCTTCATTCATTCGCTCTACATGCCCAAACCATCCAAGCGTCCCTTTCTTAATCTTGCTCACTACGCTTACATCAGCCTTGCATTCTTTACGAATCTCAACATTTTTTACACGATCATACATGGTTTTACCACACATTCGTCTCAGAGATCTCATTTCTACAGCATTCAGTCTACTTTCATCCTTCCTCTGCCAGTTCCATGCCTCACAGCCATACATCAAGGTTGGTATCAGCACTCCATTGTGGACTGCTAGCTTCGCTTCTTTGGACAACTTTTTGTTTGCGCCAACCGCGTTCAGTCCTCCGTTAATGGAGTTTCCTGCATTCACCCTTCTTTCAATATCCCTATCAGTCTTTCCATCTCTCGTAAACATACTTCCTAAATACACAAACTCGTCTACCTGCTCCAAGTATTCATCATTCACAACTATATTGCACACTGTGTTCGTACTCTCTCTTTCAAACACCATGACTTTAGACTTACTTACATTCATCATTAGCTCATTCTTCATACATACTATTTATCGATAATTTAACTATTTAACTATTTATCGATATTTACTATTATCGATATATATACTATTTATCGATAATTTAACTATTTAACTATTTATCGATATTTGTTAAGCCGGTGACTCGACATTGCAAAACTTTTATCAGCTCTCTGAAATTTACACGAAATAAATATGAAAGTTATCGTTTCTTTGGGCAATTACACACACCCACAACACAGGCGTATTTCACATTAAGCAACTTTTTAGGAGAGCCAAAAAATCATTTTTTGCCGGATTCTTAAATATTTTATTTCTTTTTTTTGTCCAAGCTGTTCCCAACCGTCTGGAGCAAAGTGAGACTATGGTATCCTCAATTTCGTGAGACTGAAGATATTGAGGAGGAGAAGGAGATGGGGGAGAGAAAGATGGAGAAGTTCCTAGCTATTCGGATCTGGACACCAAACACGGCTAAAGCCGTTACAAGTAACATTTCGATTCTGAATGGTTGTCTTTCACTAGGGCAATATCCACAGTATCCACCACTGCTAAACGTGCCGCAAAATATTCTACAAATTATTTTTAATGAATAAATTGAGAAATAATATAATTTAATCAATTAATTAAAATTTACTTGAGCATGCCTGGATTTGAACCCACAACCTCCGGATTCGTAGCTAAGGATCGTAACCACTCAACCACGGAGATCATCATGTTTCGCTAATGGATTAAAAAAAATCAATTAAAACCCCGTTAGCGAAACATGTAAAATATATATATTAATAAAAATATATGGGTGTAAATAAAATCATATAAGCATGTCGTTGCAATGTGGCCTAACCACAGTTTGAAAATGGCTTTGAACCGAAATGGCTGTCACAATAATAAAAAACAAAGAACTTGATAAAAACGAAATGAATATTATTTGTGTCTCTACATATTAAAATAAATGTTTGTCTGTATATCCTCGATTTTTTCAAAAATTACTCAATCGGTTTCGCTGAAAATAGCACAGTTTATTTTTATTAGTCGGCAAAGTTTTCGAATTAATTCGTCTTTATATTTGATATAAAGATCGAACATGCGAACATTCAGTAAATATTTCATATTAGATTAAATTATGATTTCGGTGCGACAGTACGATATTTAAAAAATCAATGATTATTCCTATCAGTTGCGTGTATTCATCTATATATACAAAAATTAATGTCTGTCTGTCTGTCCTCGATTTTCTCGAAAAATACCATTCCAGTATCGCTGAAAACGGCACAGTTTGTTTTTATTAGTACTGGGAAGGTTTAGAGAGTAGTTTGAATGAATTCCAATAACTAATTAAAACTTTTGCTATAACGTTTTAAAATTAGTATGAAAAACATTGAACCCGCCATGTTGTATTGAGGTAAGGCTATAGCTATACCACTCTGGTTAGCCACAGATTACATATTATTCAAAAGAAGAAGGTTTGTTTGGGTAGAATATTTTCAAAATACAAAACACAAGTAGCTACCTACTTAAGAACTTTATTATTTGGATATATTTTGAAAAAAAGAAATGTTTGTAATTAATATTTCTTTGTATAGAGATAGTAATAGTCGTCAACAGGCATTACTTTTGCTGTCAAATCAATGATGGCACCCAAATGACAAACAAGAATTCACAACTTCTTAACTTTATTCCAAACAAAAATTTTAAAAACCCCGAGTAAGATCGAGTACACATCAGCTAGTTAAAAAAAAGTTCTTCAAAATAAACAGAATAAAAATTAATATTTCTAAATTGAGTTTAAGTGTAAAGTATAAAGAAACTATTTATTTTTAATAGCTGCCCCCAAACTGGCAATAAAAAAAAAAGAAATACATAAAACATGAGTTTTAAAAATTGCCAATTTGTTATTAGTTGGGTACCTACTTCTGCTTCTTATTGTTGGAGAACTTCAATTAAACTGTTGTAATAATTTGATATCCCCTTTTTAAGAAATTATCTCTATCAAAATACAATGGTACCGAACCGTTCCATCGTCAATGCTCATCCCAATTTTGCACAAAAGGTGAATGAAGCCAGCTCGCTACCAGGAGCACAGAACGGAGTAGGACAATGGAGTAACACTGTCAATGCGAACTAAAGGGACGAACTGATGGATCCTTTGTGAATCCACCCACCCTCCCAACCCCCTCTCATACATCACTAATCATTACATTACTAAAATAGGTTGCTCGCTTCCTAAACTTTGGAGAATGTTACATTTCAGCCGAGTTCATTACCTTTACCTGTACAAGGTCTGAATTTTGGAACATTTTACTTAATCAAATTTTCAACGTATATCACGATTCTTTTTTCGAGATATATAACGCAGTTACTGATAGATATTTTTCAAAACTTATTGAAAAATAACAGAATACCTTAAGAGGAACGGCTGCGCGACCTATTTCATACAAAATTAAATTTTAAGTTTGAGGCCAAAATACAAACCCAAACTAAATGATATTTTTTTTCAATTAAAGGTATAGTACATATAAACTGCGGAACAAAAGTTTTTTTTATTTATTTTTGTTTTCAATTTTGAAATATAGGCCATTAAAGAATTCGATTTTTTATGATTTTAAAGGCAACTTCGGAAATTATTTGTAATCGTCATATTTCCTACATAAATATGATTACATGTAATTAAATTATGTACGGAAAAATTTTGTTCCAACGTAATTTAGCCGTTTTTAATTATAATTTAAGCTCATCGCAATGCTTATTTTAACACTTTTTAATTTTAAAATGTAAAATTCATTATTTATTCATAGTATACGGGCATTTTTTTCATTTATTTTTATCATCAATAACTCTCAAATAATTAGTAAAGTTATTTGAGGGTTATAATAAAGATTTATTTAATGGCCCATATTTCATTATTTAAAAAAAAAATACTTTTAATACATAATAGAGATTTGCTTTACCCTTTGATAAAAAAAAGATCATTTGGTTTGGGTAAGAATTTTGGCCTCAAATCCAAACTTCAGTTTCACACATAACTTAATTTTGGATTTGAGGGCAAAAAATATCCGTCCAAACTGAATGACACATTTTTTTTTAAATTAAAGGTTTAGTAAATATCTAGTACGCATTAGAAGTATTTTATTTATTTTTGTTTGTTTTGGCCATGAAAAAAAAAACTCATAATTTTAGAGGCAACTTGAAAATTATTTGCGGGTTTATCGTATTTTTTTTATTTTTAATGTTCATATTCGCTATGAAAATATTATTACATAAATAAAAATATAAAAACAAAATATTAAAAAAAAACCTTTTTTCGGGTAGATATTTTAAATTATGTAAGGCAAATTTGTGTTCCAAAGTAAATCGGTCATTTTTAATTTAATTTAAATTCCAAAATAAGGCCAAATTTTTTTTTTTTTAAATTTTTAATTTTATATTTCATTATGTTTTCAAAGCAGATGGAGTAAAACTTTTTTTAAATCGCCGTTAACCCTAAATAATTTTAAAATGTGCATCTATTTTTTTATGAAAACAAGGATCTAGCTTTAAGTGAGTATTAAGATTTGATTTTGCCGTGCAGCCGTTTCTCTTAATAAGTTGTATGATTTATTCCATTAAATTGAAAAATTGATTTAAAAAGTTTTTAAACGATTTCGAAACGATTAGCAAAACTCTCGTAAACATTTACGTCATCCGTTTACTTATTTAAAATGTTATAGTACTTCGTAATACACCGTAAAATAATTAAAACCTTTTAAATGGGGGCTTCGGAGATTTTAAATTTTATTAAACAAATACGTTATAAAAATTTCTGTTAGAAATCAATAAACAGAGTTGAATAAACATGAAAAAACTGATGAAAAAAATTGCCATACGAGCTTTAAGTACTTTGCTCTTACCTAGAATTCAGACAGAAAGGCTGCAAAAAATTAATTACGCCAGAGCTAACTGAAACTGTTCAGTTGTGTTGCTTTAGGAAAGAGAATTCACGTTTTTCGTAATGAAAATAGTATATATCATGTTTATCAACAAACAGTTTAACAATTAATTTAACTATATTTCCAACTTTACAGTATGTCCTCGTTAAGTCAATATTAAACTCAACGTATTGTTTAAGTCGTAAGCTTTAAGGACCAAATAAAGTTCTGAACTACTTAGTAGCTTTTGCGATGCGTGTATTATTGTTGAGACAACATCAAAAGCACTTAGGGCACAGACTGTGGTAAATACGATGATTTTAATATAATATCTCCTTAAATATTCCATTCGCGAGAAACAGTTTGCTTTTGGTGCCCACCCCCATCAAGTAAATCCTTCATAAGTTTATTAATTGATTTTTTTTAATATACCTCATTCCATAGTTGTTGACTCTCTCAGTATTGTCCTGAAAAGATCCCATTATTTTGAATTAAAACACTTGAATTGGCTTTAGACGTGTTTAGTGATCTGAACTTATAACCTAGGTACTTTCTAACCTTCCGTGCATTAGTTTTCAAAATTGTGTATCCCGTTGTCATATCGTTCATTACATTAACTTCTAATTTATATACAATAATATCATCCTTTTTTCTATATAGCGTATCATATATAATCTCGTCACATTGTTGTTTATATTAAGTTGTTACTGACAGCACGGGCAATGTAAATAAATATGTTAGTTGCAAGTCTTTAATTTTAATATGTATGCCAATAGTTATAAGTCTCAGTAGTTAGTTGCTTTCTATAAGTTTTAGTTATAAGCCGTTAGTAATAAATCTTAGCTCTACGATTTTAGTTATTATTTTTAAGCTATTAGTAATAAATTTTAGCTGTGAGTTTTTAGTTATTAGTTGGAATGATGAGTTACAAGTTAGATAAAATAAAGTTTAACCTCTCGAGTCCTTTTTGTTCCCGATGGGGAACAAATAAATAGATGGCAGTAGAGTATTTTTGTTCGTCTTGTTTGAAAGAAGAAACCGATGAAGAAATTCGAAAAAAAAAGTACTGCTTTCTAGTTACTTGTTCCCCATCGGGAAAAAAAATGACTCGAGGAGTTAAAGCGCCCTAGAGGAGATTTTTCCACGAAAACGGCGCTGTAAAAATAATCTATTTATTATTTTTATCAGAGTGTTAGATATGTTCAGTAACGCCCTGATAAGGAACCGCCATTCAGAATCGAAACGTTGCTCAAAATTGCTTTAGCCATGTTAAGTGACACAATCTGAATAGCAAGGTAGGTAATTCCAAAACTTTCTCATCCCACTCTACAGTTCCTCCATCCTTACAATATTCCACAAAGATTGGAGATGTCATAATCTCATTAGCTCCAACCAATTGGAACTCGAAGGGCGTTTTCACCTTTAAAATTTGTAATGTTTATACAGAATGTACGTGACACACTTTAACCAGTGATTCTTGAATTTATTTGGACTAAAAAATGTTATTTGTTCAATAAGTACCTACTGTTTTTTTTATGATTTTAGGTGAAAATAAAAAGAAAGTCAGATGTTTTACTTCAAATAAGTTCAAGGCTGACAAACTGCTCTGGCAGTAAAGGTTTTTTTTTTGTTTGTGTATTTATAATGAAATAAAAAAACATTTGAAGGACCTTATAAACCTCACTGTACTGTATTTTTGATCATTGAAGATAATATTAACATTATTAATTGATATACTAAAGTTTTTAAGACAAGATATTTGTGCATAGCGCAAAGGGTAAAAATTATTTTTATAAACAATAATTATTAGCCTGAAACACTCATCCAAATTGAAAAAACCTTCCGAGAAGAGATAAATGTCGCCGACCAGAAGGGTGCAGGTTCGAGTCCTGTCGTCGACATTTATCTTTTCTCGGAAGTGTTTTTCAATTTGGATGAGTGTACAGGCTAATAATTATAATATTAACAATTCTCAAAATGAAACATGAAACTGAAAAGAGGTAGAAGATAGGTATATCCGAGACATTATCTGAAGATAAATTCGGGTAGAATATTATAGTCGTGATTATAATATAGCAACAAAAATATATGGGAATTAATTGAGGACGATATTAACAACAGATTGGGGTAGCTGTAGCTCAGTGGTTCAGAGCGCAAGGTTCCGGATGGAGGGTTCGAGTCCCAATTGCTACCGTCATCTTTTTCTTTACTATGTATTTTCGATTTCTTGTTCATTTTGGGAGTTGTTAATATTATCTTCAATGATGATTAAAAAAAATTAAAAATCGCTGCAGATACAGAAGTATAATATCCACTGTCACAACGAAACTGGTTTATAGTAAGTGTAATGCAGTTATTTTTAATATTCAATTTATTTTTTATAACTTATTGAAGTTTGTAAACCTCATTGTAATATTTTTAACCATTGAAGAAGATAATTTTAACACATCCCAAATGAACCACGAAACCGAAAAAACAACAGAAATTTAAAAGATTTCATTCGCATCTGGGACTCATGAAGTATGATATTGGTGTAAATGGCGTAAATTGTACTTGTCTCATTAGCTAAGTTGGTTAAGCGGTTACCCCGGATAGGTAGAGGTCCTGGGTTCGAGTCCCAGATGCGACTGAAATATTTTTAATTTCTGTTGTTTTATCGGTTTCGTGGTTCATTTGGGATGTGTTAATATTATCTTATTCAATGATTAAACATTACAATCAGGTTTACAAACTTCAATAAGTTATTAAAAAAATAAATTGAATAAATTAATATTGATTGAAAAGATATGAAAGTATAGACTTCTACATCTGCGTATCTATTACAAACTTAATGTAATCTAGGTACAGGTGAATGTTTGTAATGCTGAGTCGTGGTGTTGTTACATATAAAAAGGATTTTGGAACGAGTTGCTCTCGCAGGTATATGAAATTGAATGAGGTTAATTAAATCAGGACTGTCTATACCACCATTTACAATTTTGAACATAAATATCAAGTCGGAAATAATTTTTCGATCTGAGAGATTTAGTAAATTTAGTTTTTTTCATCAAGTAATCATAGTTAATGCTTTCAATGGGAATAAATACCAAGTTTATAATTAATGTGTTTTAAAAAGGCGTGAACTGAATATGCCTGTTGTCCGTCCATTTTATTTCTATCGCTGAATTTTCTTGAGGACAATCGGCCGGTAAGTTTTCTGTCTATTAAGCGTTTAAAAATGATAAACTAATAAAATATATACGGATTTCATTTACATATCAATTAATTACTTTTGAAGTATTTTTTTAAATCTAAGCTGTCCTAAATCTCTACGATGTTCTCCATAATATCACCTATGAATTAACTTTGAATTTTTTAACCTATTTCTCTTATTTCCATCAAGTAAAATGTCGTAACAATCAATCAATTTTTCCACGTTACCGAAACACTAATATAAAATATTATTACAAAAATTGTACCATTTTTATTTTGAAATTCAACTCTTTGAAAAATCTTTGTTATGATTCCGTCATATTATTCAGGTAAAATAAAACAGGACCACGGAAGGTAGATGGGATAAAACAAACAAACGAACAGCTCTGTAGTAAAAATATTTATTTCTGACAGCGACGGGGAACTTTTTTTTTACTTACTTCAGCAATATGCATTTGGTCACGACAATATTATGTAACACACATATATATATTATATTTACTAAAATAAGTAAGAAGTATTTTGTATAAACCACTATTCAATATATAAATAACAAGGTGTATTTATTTTTTCTATTGTCTATAAATTAAATTGTAACGAATGTGACTCATTTTTTTTATGGGGACTTCAAGAAATTTTAATGCTGGAGTTAAGGAGCACCTAAGGTGTGTGTACAAGTAATATTAATTATTCTGAATTTGTCAACCATATTATGGAAACAAATCATTCTTTTGACATAAATAAAGCTTTAAAATGTTTGCATACGAACACAACTGGTTTACAATTAGATCATTTTGAAATTATAGAAATTAGAAATTATGTATTTGCAAATATATTTTTTAAATAGTTTTCTTTATATTTTGTTATATTAAGAGTTTCATCTACTTTGTGCTTCTGTTACTTAATTTTATTACTGTGCTCCTTTTATGTGCTAATTTAAGTTAATTTTATTACCAGTTTTACGAACGCTAGTGAATGACACAAATGTATCGAAACCGGTAGCACAGTAATAAAATTAAGTAACAAAAGTACACAGTGGATAAAACTCTTTATTACAAAATGTCTAGATATTGTTGTATAGTTAATTCCCAAGAAATACAGAAAATATCTTTCTTTAATTTATTATGACATTAATATTTGTATTTAACATATTATTAATAAAAATTACAATGGTAATTATTATTATTAGTTTATTTTTTCATGCCTGTTATTTCGTTGATTTTATTCAGAATAAAAATAAAATGAATTTTGTTTTCAATGATTTATAATACGAATTTATTGTTTAGTGTTTTATAAAAAAAAAAAAAAATGTATTTAACGTTTTTTTATTAATTACTTACCTACTTTCGTCACTTATTTTTAATTATTATTGATGTTTGTTATTCGTCTATTCTAACGTTATTATTTCTCATCATTATTTGTTAGTGTCTTGTGTATCCTGAAGATTGAACCTTTGCTTCCGAAACACGTTGATATTTATATATTTAGTATTGGTTTATACAAAACATTGATTCTTCATATTATTTGGTCCTTTGGTTTAAACTGTGGCGTTAAGAATTGGCTGACATCATATTTAACCAATAGTTTACAAGCAGTAAAGATAGGGCAAAACCAATCAAAATATGCAACTCTTTCATCTGGAGTACCCCCGGGGGTCCGTTCTGGGCCCACTGCTCTTCATACTTTTCACAAACGATGTAGCTAAAATAATCGAATCGTTTGGTCTTCAATCCCACTTCTATGCTGACGACCAGCAAGTTTATTTTTACTGCTTACCAGAAGAAATAGACAGACTAAAAACTCGCATAGCTGAGTGTCTTGAAACAATTACTCGCTGGATGACCTCAAATAGATTGAAGCTGAATCCGTCGAAGACGGAGTTTCTCTGGACCGCCACAAGCAGAGGTCAGCATATTATTGATAACTCCCCAATAAATATTTCAAGAAGTGACATTACTCCGAAAACATGTGTCAAATTACTCGGTGTCAATCTGGTTGCAGACTTTTCCCTCAAAAGTCAAGTAAACAGAACAGTAAGCACAGGGTTCTTTCAATTGAGGCAAATCAAACCAGTACAGAGAAACCTGCCAACAGAGGCGACTAAACTGCTTGTCAATTCGTACGTTGTGTCACGTCTAGATTACTGCAACGGAATATATGCAAGTCTCCCCAAATACCAAATTAAGAAATTTCAATCAGTTCTTAACGCTGCAGCAAGACTAATCACCAGCGTATCTAAATATTCTCACATTTCAGAGCATCTCAAAAATCTGCACTGGCTCAAATGCCCTAAAAGAATCCAGTTCAAGCTCTGCTGGATGGTATTTAAGTCACTTAACGGAATGGCTCCGTCTTACTTATCAGAACTGTGTATTCCTGAAAATACCAATTCACGTCAGTCCGCCCTTAGGTCAGCAGCGGCATCAGCTAACGAGAGGTTGCAGGAACCAAAGAGCATACCTAATACTAAGTTTGGTGATCGTGCTTTCGGAGTATCAGGACCTAAAGACTGGAATGAACTGCCGCATGACTTAAGAATTATCAAAGACTCGACAGAATTCAGAACTAAACTTAAAACTCATCTTTTCAGACAATCATATCCATAAATTGAAGAAATTCACCCGTAAATTGCTTAGCTAGGCTAGCCGGTCGGTGCTCTCCTAAAGTCACTTATAGAAAAAGTTTAAAAAATTCACGCATCGGTGCGCAAATGCATCCACAGCCCGCAACACTGTAAATAACTAAAAGTGTAAAAATAAATTAAAAAATGGTAATATCCACTAGAAGTTTCTCATGCTTTTTAAAGTCATTTTATAAACATTTTCCAGTCCTAAAAATTAAAAGTATTTCAAATAAATGCCAACTCTTCTTGTGCGACCAATCTTCTAATAAATATAACATCAATAGAAAAATAGAAAAGGAGGATAAAATTGCAACTGTAAAAACATCATCTCTATACTTTAATTTTCTAATAAAGGTGTGTTCATGTGAAGCGACCTGCCATGTAAGTATGTTTTTCTGTAGTGCATAATTAGATAAAGAATAGGAATTAAGATTTGTACAGCGCCCTTGAGGTGATTTTTCACAAAAACGGCGTTTTTCAAATAATCCAATTATTATTATTATTAAAAATGACACCACACAGTGAAGAAGATGTATAATTTTTAATTATCAGCAAACTTAAGGAAAAAGTGCTACTTTATTTTATTTTTTTATTGAACATGCTTTTTATTACAGGGGAGTAATAATAATTAGATGACTTGTATAGCGTCGTTGCTGTGAAAAATCATCTCAATAGCGCTGTACAAACATTACTTACTAGGGTTTATCTAATTACGTACAAAGATACACAGAAATATACTTACCTGGCAGGTCACTAAAGAATAACATGTTGTAAAATAATGTTTTAACATGGGAAGATATGATTGCACGTACAAGACACAATATTAGAAAACACCGCACATTGCGTGATATTGTAGTTCCTACTTCATTCTTATTTATTAGTGATATTATATTTATTAGAAGATTAGTGGTTAAAGTAGGGTTGGTATTTATTTTATATATTATTTTTTCCAACATAGGACTAAAGAACACATTTAAAAAATGGCCAACAGAAAATTCTACATACTTGAGATTAAACTGAAATTTTCGGTGGTAATTATTTGCATTAACAAATATTTATAATTATTTACAATAGTACGGACTAGTAAAGGTATTTTTTTTTCTATTGAACATAATAATTGAAACAGTAGACTTTAACAATTGAAAATTAGCGATGTGAAAGTATTTTAAACAATTTCAAAACAAATAAAAGTTTTTAAAAATGAGCTAACATAAGGAAAAGAGGTTTTATTGTATTTATGTATTTGATTATATGCCCATCTGGGTTTTATATTGCGTTTAGAACATAATATGAGGAACTTACAAGTACATAGAAATTCTAAACCGTAAAATAATGAACAATCTTTTTCAAACATTGAACGGTGACATAAAATAGAAAACCGAAACAATATTATAACACAAATCTTTAACGCTACATTATCCAAACTACAATATTACATATTTTAGAATTCATCAAGGTGCTGGTATAGATGACGGTTAACTGTATAAATGGAGTCAGCAAATACATCAACAACACCCCCAAACCTGTTGCCCAGATCATGTATCCTATTAGTTAATGAATGAGGCTGATAGTTGCTTGTGTAAGTGTTGCGGAAAAATGTTACAATTTGTCTGGTGTTCCTTGTCGATACATTTAATTTAATCATGTTGACGATGGCAGTGCTGTCAATTAGGTTGTTAATGATTCTATATAATACAACTATGTTTCACATAATTCTCTTATCAGACAGCGTAATCAGATGCAATTGATTCATCAAATTAACGTAATTAATATTTTCAATTGTAATTTGTAATTTTAGTTTAAAATTTATATAAATGAATTAAAAATATACTTAGTAACACTTTATAAATATACGTAGATATCTACGTGTTGCGAAAGCGATGCTTTCATCATCAGGAATATATGAATACTAAAAAAATAATGTCAAGTATAGACAAACGATAAAAAATAGAACACAATAATGTAAGAATAGACAAATTATAAACATAAACAAAAAAATGATTAAAGTTAAGTAATTAATTAAATATTCTAATAAAAAATTATTATAAAACATTGAATAACAAATTTACATAAGAAATTATAAATATATATATATACGAGTATATATTTTTATTATTAATATTAATATGAAAATAAATTCAAGAGAAAGCTATTTTTTAAAAACATTTCATTATTTATTAAATTTAATTCACTATTAACACTCTTTCTGATTTCTAAAATTTCAAATTTATCTAATTTTATACTGGCTTTCGAAACATGCAGATATCTACTTATATTCATAGAGTGGTGAATACTGAGTATATATTTTTTAATGTATTTATTACTAACGACGCCACAAAGTGAATACCAATCGTTTGAAGAAATTATAAAATTTATATACCTAATAAATTTTTGCTGAACCCGTTCAATATTGGTAGTATTCTTTATACAAGGGGACCAAATAGAGGGATTTTAGGAGGAGTTTAGCCAATTCCACATATGTATTTTGTATTGTACAAGTCTAGATGTCTTAAATTATTGGTTTTAAACATGTTTACTGTTAGTGATATACCAATTATTCATGCATATGATAAAACGCAAAAGACACACAAATTATAAATCGCATTTTGAATCAGTGTATGTGTTAAATGCGATCAAAATAACGTCTAAATATTAAACCAGGCAGCTCGTTTGTGTAAAAAAAATATTTTTTTAAATTTGTTTTCATCAAGTTGGTTAGTAAAGCTTCTGCGTGTATGAATTTCCATTCAGAAAAAATTGCAATGCGTCTTTATTACCGAGCTCCCTGGGGTTATTCAGAACTCATTGTGAAAAAATTAAAAACACAAATAATGACAAATGAAACATAAAATGTAAATATTAAATCCACGCAAAGCAAATTTTTCATGATACACCCAGCTTATTAAATAATTAACTTTTCAACATTTTGAATCAGCGATTTTGCACGCGAAATTAAAATTTTGTGTAAATAACCGTTGTTCTCCTATCCCTGGTACCTACCTAGCTTATATGGAATCCTCCACCCCAAAAGAGAGGGTAATAATATTATGTTTTCATTATTCTAAAGAATGGTGCTTATTTTATGTCCTCCATCTTTGAAATCCATTTCAAAATAAGTATATTATTTTTCATTATTTTACGGGTGGTGCAGGATTTTCATTGAATAGTTCGTAGACAATATACTGTGGAGAGTAAAAAGATTTTTTACAACGTGCCATTATCATCTAAATTTACGTAGCAGTATTGATCAATTGGAGTATTTTTTCGAACAAAAATAACACATTTCAACAAATTTAATCTATTTTTAATTTAACGTGCATCAAAATAAAAACTATAATTTTTAAGTTCGCTAAGTATTTTAGTTTTTATTATTGCGACAGCTGTTTCGGCATTAAAAGCCATTTACAAACTACGATAGAATCATGTAAATAAGTCGTCTCAACGTGGCCTAACCTCAGTTTGAAAATGGGTTTAAATCCCGAAATAGCTATCACTATAATAAAAAACCAAAATACTCGCAGAACTTAATTATAACATTGATAAGTTTGGTTTACATTAAATAAATTAAAAACATTTAATAATCGTTTTTGGGAAACTGATACCACGGGCCAATCTCGGGATAAATATATGTATATACTCCGTATATAATCATTAAAATCATAATTAAGAAACCATACGACTTCCCTACTCTATAGATAAGCATTGGACTCAAAACAAATGGTTTAATAGCCATCCCATTCTAAGGACGACCACGGTTCAGTACCACAACTTGTATTTAGGTATAAAATGGTACAATATATTATTATCAAAAAACAAAATGAATGTAACAGAAAATTTTAAATATGAACAATTCAAAAAGAAAATTAACTCCCTGAACCTGAATATCGATATATTTTACCAATGGTGTATACTATATAGTATATAAATTATTGATTGATAATTTTTTACTATCATTCAAGTTTTTAATGTTGTTGACATATCACCTATTACACATTGTTTTTTTTTTTAAGTATGTATGTAAATACTTCTCCCATAACCACGAGCTACTGGAGCTCATCTTATGGAGAGAATAACAATTAATCATTTATTATATTTTTGTGCTATATTTGTATCGAACGTGTCTACAGAGTGCATACATTTAAACAGATAAGACATATTTCTTTATAACCAAATATAAATTATTGCACAATACGTGCAATAACCAATCCGAGAGCTGATATTTCACAACACCGAGACAAGAGCCTATATTACGCCACATATGCAATAGCAAGTTAAGATTGCACCACAAATGCAATACCGAGCCGAGGTTTCACAATACGTGCACATAATGTTCAGCCGCGCCGCGCCCCCAATAAAGAGCGTATGGACAGCGGTTTCATTACTTCTAAAACATGTTCATAGTTCTCGACATTGTAAATAATTATGAATATACGTAAACGTAAATAATATATTTTTTTATCAATAATCACGTTCAAACTTAAATACCAGAATATATAGCTTTTCTCTAATGTTAGTTTTCATAATTAAAATAATTGTCAATGTTTCAATTTCTTAAGGCCGCCAAAACGTTCCAAATGTATGGCCTGTCGGTTTTGATCAGTTTTGAGGTTAGAATGTCAAATGTAACAAGGGTGAGCTTTACCGTACAAATTTTAATATTCTATTCATAATAAATTATAACTAAACACAAGTAAAAAAATTGTGTACCTTTTTAGAAACGTTAACTCAAAGAATAATAATAGTATTGAGCATTAATATTACCATAATATCCGTATTGGTTTGATCATGAATACTCTAATTTCTACCATTAATAATAGTTTTTTTTTATTTATTTTGAAAAACAATTATAGTTTGTTTTTTAAAATACATTACAGAATAGAAAAAAAAAACAATTTAAATACTAATCCAAAAACAGAATGCACACGTGACATCAGATGTGCCAAATGCAATAGTACCAACAAAACAAGGTGTTTCGATGAGATGATTTTTTATTCACTTTTAAATAACGATTTATAAATTCTACGGATATACAATAATAGTTATATGTTAAGAATCTGCGTTGGCTGACCTATATGAGTATATATTTTTAAAGCCATAATATTTTTCACTGGAGTTGCTTTTGCAAGTAGAATTTTTTAGCTTTCAAATTTATTTGTTTTTTAAATGTGTTCTCCAGTCTTAAATTCTAACAAACAACAAAAAACAAACAAGTTTAAAATAAATACCAACTCTTCTTTTGCCACTGACTTTCTAATAGATGTAATATCAACTGTAAGTAAGGATGAAGAACCAAATGCAATATCATACAATGTGCGGTGTTTTTAATATTTTGTCTTAATCGTGCAAAATAATAACATCTTCCCAAGCTAGAACTTTCTAATACATCATTTTAATCTGGTATGACCTACCAGGTAAGAATGTTTCTGTATCTGTTCATACATAATAAGATAAAGCCTAGCAAGTAATATTTGTACAGCGCTCTTGAAGTGTTTTTTTTTCACAAAAACAGGGCTATACAAATTATTTATTATTATTATTATTGCGTGACTCTTTAAGACTCAGGTTCAATCATTTCTATACTTTTAAAGACTGTCATTAATCTATATAGATCCATGGTATTTGTACATTGGTATTTGTATGTTTTTAAATTTTACTGCAAAATTAAAAAATAAATAACCAGGAAATATATTATAACTGACACCTTTTTGTTTTTCTGTTGTTTTTTCGGATTCGTGTTTCATTTGGGACGTGTTAATATTATCTTCTTCAATGATTAAATATTACAATGAGGTTTACAAACTTCAATAAGTGAAAATATTTCTCATTAACTTTATATCCATAATAGTTCATAATAATACACATTATGTAGAAAACAGGTCTTCAATTTTTCTTTTAATATTCCTAATGCAGTGCGAAGAAAATGTACACGATTTATAATGGTGGGTCTGAATATCAAGGGTTCGTCGAAAAGAAATTTTCCGTAGAATAAGCAGAATAGTATATGATATTAAGGTTACTATGGAGAAGGGGCGATATGTACGATTGTTAATTAACCAAAGATAGGAGTATATGTATACAGACATTACATAAATTAACAAAGTAGCAAGCTGTGTTGCTACCATAGTTTGCACAGGTGGAAACTTATGCAGGCATGATTTACACCCTTTAAATTCATATTTACGACCCACAGAAGAGAATAATTAGCATCATTTCAATGCTCTGAGGTTTAATAATTATTCGCAATATAATATATTTATTACGTATTCATCCCTTAACCGATAAACATTCCACGTTCTGCAAATAATTAAAACAAAATATGCACAGGTCTCTTTGTTATGAAATTGACATTATTAGAATATTGACGTTTGGTATTGCTTTAATAATAATACGTCCATAATGATACTACATATTTTGGTGGCACAAACCAAAATATTTGTTACATACAATTGATACAATTAAATTTATTGTGTTCGAGTTTTTTTGTAGAACACCATTTTAATATAGAGCTTTTAACAATTCAATAGCAACTGTTATAATTTATCTTATAAAACGGATTATTAATTTTTTAAAAATTTTGCTCGGTAATTATTATCGGTTATAACAGCTCTTTCGCCTTCAGAAGGCATTATAAAACCGTGGTGAAGACACTTACAGAAGATCTATTTATATTATTTCTACGTAGGTACTTAAAATGAAACTCGTAAAATGCTTTCAGTTTTATTACCAATGCTCTTATTAATTTCTGAGTAAATTGACGGTTATTTTAACTGTTATTCCACTATAAAGTTTCCCTGCTTAAGTGTTATATAATAGTCTTAATAGCGTTATCATTTGTGCAATTCAGTTTAATTGGGAAGGTTGCGGGTTCGACAAATTTTTATTTTTTTATTTATGAAGTATCTGCGTGTCCTCATTTTGTTTAAAATTGAATAACCTTGCCAACTACAGTGCTTTAGGAACAGGTTTCTTAATCTATGTAGGTTATATTCATCAGAAGTAAATGGAGTTTGAAATGATTCCTTTGATATGCTGTTAAAATCTTAAGTGTCTTGTGTAGACATTCTCGATGCTTAAATACACCCGCAACCCCCACAAAATGCAATCTAGATTCTGATTGCTTCACGATCTACCCCTGGTATTCACATCATCATTCTACAGTTATTCATTTATAAGACAAATTTCGAGAAAAATATTCTTTGCAATAAACCAATTGGCGGATGCACTTTTAAAGTGGTCTAAATCTAGAAATTCTTTTTTTTTAAATTAATTTATTTTAAAACCTTTAAAACTATTTTAGTAGCAGATTATTTAAGCCATTTTAGTATATGTATTTGAGTTAAGATGGTATTATTTATTGTCGTGGTCTGAACATTTGCATGATAAGAATAATGTTAAGTTTTCTTTGATCCAAAATCAACATTGATGTATTTGGGTTTAGAACTGTGTCCCCCATTTAATGTTATGTAATAATATATTTCTATATAGGCAACACATAGGAGTATAAGTTCTGTGGAAACTCGAATGACACTCGAGCAGCGCCATCCGGCGGGTACGAAGATTGCGGTTGAAAATAGAACCAACACAGAACTCGATCAGATTTGAATTTTTGCTTACTGAATTGACGTTAGTTTTAGTTCTCGCCGACAAATGGAACCCATAATCGTTTCCTATCTTCGATACAAATTTTTCAGTAGTTTCCAGAGATTTTTGTTAGATCACATCATTTTATTTTTACCCCAGATTTTGACCCGGTCATTTTCAGTAGTTGGACCGGCAAAGTGACCCTTCCGGTATTCTAAACTCTACGGGCGGTTCGGTCTACTTTCGCGAGACAGGAACAAAAAAAACCGTGGGGAAAAAAGTGAAATTCGTGTCTAGCGAAAACGATAGCAGCCAATAATATGGGATTTATAAAAATGGAGGATAATATTAACAAATCTTGAACATGAAGTATGATATCGGTGTAAATGGCGTAAATTGAACTGGTTTCATTAGCTAAGTTGGTTAAGCGATTACCCCGGATAGGTAGAGGTCCTGGGTTCGAGTCCCAGATGCGACTGAAATCTTTTTAATTTCTGTTGTTTTTTCGGTTTCGTGGTTCATTTGGGATGTGTTAATATTATCTTCTTCAATGATTAAAATATTACAATGAGGTTTACAAACTTCAATAAGTCATATAAAATAAATTGAATATATTATCTTCTAACTTCATAATCTTGTCCGTATTAGAATGACATTATTCTAACTCATATTATGACACTGTATTATTATTATTATTAACTAGCTGACGTGGACCCGGCTTTTTTTTTATTGAATTATGATGTTATTAATTCTTGCTTGTCGTTTTGGTGTCATAATTGATTTGACAGCGAAAGTAACTATCTCTAAAAAAAAAAATTATTTCATTCCAAAAATTTATTTTTTCAAAATATATCTAAATCATAATGTTCTGACGTGGGTACCTACTTTCATTTTCCATTTTGAAAATATTAAACCCAAACAAACCTTCTTAATCTGTGGCTAACCAGAGTGGTATATCTATGGGCCAACGTAAATACAACATGGCAAAAATACAATTTTAAGACGTTATAGCAAAGTTGTTTCATATTGGATTTCATCAAAACTCTCTAAACCTTTCCAGCACTAATAGGAACAAACTGTGCTATTAATTGTTTTTGTGTTTAATTTGTAGAACTCCATTTAATTTTTTTTAAAAATTTAATGTCAATCAAATTTAATAATGTTATTATTAAGTTCTGCAAGTATTTTTAGTTGTTATTATTGTGACAGCTGTTTCGGCGTTTAAGGCCATTTTCAAACTGTGGTGATCATCTTAATATAGACAAACATTAATTTTTATATATTAAGATGTGTAAATGTACGACAGATTGTTAATTATTATTGGTCTAACAAATTTCACGGTCTTATATAGGTATATAGATGCATCCGAGTTTTGGATGCAATACCCAGATTCGAGTTTGGAGAAGTTTAGAGTATGCAGCAATAACGCCTCCAGACAATTCCTGGAATTTCTGAGATCCCGCAGTGCCTCTGCAATATTCTCCTATTTTGTATTAAACCAACTTCCTTAATTGACTATCCAGCTGCTATAACAAACTTTATTATCATTGTCGCATTCAAATGTACAATGATTTTCACATATAGGCGGTAAGCGAGGAACATCTTATTCTGCAGACCAATCAAAAGCTTCGCAAATAAATTCTTAATGACGTTTATAATAAATTCTTAATGATAATGACTAGTTACAGTTCTTAGTTGTAAGTCGCTAGCTATATAAGTCTTAGACGAAAATCACTATTTATAAGTATGAATTAGTTAGTTTCTAGATATAAATCTTAGTTGTAAGTCATTAGTAATAAATCTAAAATGTAAATTATTAATCCACATTGACGGCTAAAAATCGAGCAAGAAACTCCAGACGGAAAAGCTTGAAACTGTAAGGCCCTTTGTGCACAAGGCGACGCAAGTATCCGATACTTGACGACTCAAGTATCTCCGCGACTACTGCAAGGAGGTTCGTACACAGTGACACGTCGCTGACATTTTGTTGACTTGTCGGAGGGACCAGATTGCCGAGGTCTTCGCCACTCATTTCCGCGATACTTTATATTATGTTCGTTCCAAAATACGATATTACATATATTTTTAAACAACACAATAAAGTAATCACTTTGTGGCTTGATACAATATTTAATTAAAAAAGTATCTTTCAAACCACTTTATCGTGGTAAATAAAGTGATTTAAAACAAAGTGAATTTTCTTTTGAGGTATCCAACTCCTAAAATCCTAACGAAATCACGCACTCCTTCTGCAGGTGGCGAAAAGGTTGAAATTCTCCCTTTACACTTGCCGCATGTTTCGAAATACCCAAAAAAAAAATCACCAAAATTCGTAATTTATTTAATTTTGTAAAGCTCAGGCATAAATGTTAAAATGTTTTTCGGTCATAATCTAAAATACTTTTCCATAATGCACAATATGACAATATCAGAAAGGGGTTTGTAAGTAGGATATTTTGAACTTAAATCATTTTTTCTAGGCAAAAAAAAAAGTCTCAAAAAAATGCCACGTGAAACGAAAGGTCAAGGTTTTACTTACAGTATTTAATTAACTCGTCTATGATATTTCTAGGCATTCAAATTTTCAAACCAAAAACAAATGATTTTTCATTTCTTCCCATTGCGTCGCCTAAAACTTACATATTTTGCGATTCTTTTATGGGTTATAAAATTTCCATATATTAATATGTTTATTTAGTTATAGTGAGACAGGCATCAAACAATGCATGGTAATTATGTTTTATCTTGAAAAAGATAAATTTAATTATTACAACGCGAGTCTCGTGATTTTAGTAGTACTCGACAAGTTGCTTGGGCCTGAGAACACAATTTAGGCATCCGATACTGGCGGAGCTTTGTGAAACGAAAGACCTTAGGATGCCAGAACTAACAGAATTCATTTTTTGTGGTTTATAGTCATGATACGTAAGTGGTTTGGACACGGAAGAAACCAGGATTTAAAAAATAAATATTAATTTCTATATACTTTTAGACATTTTAAGGTAAATTATAAATCTAAAAATAAAATTCAAATATATTATAGAAATTTTTTCATAGTCCTACTCAGCAGGAGATCCTGTACTGAGGCGAACTAGGTATTATGCAAGCGGGTTTCTGCGAATTCCATATATCAACTTCAATTTTTAGGTAGGGTATTTCCAGTAATTTCTATGAAATTGTTTTAAGAAGTCAGTTCTTCTTCTGTCAATTCCTTAATCCAAGTTATGCTGGACTTGATGCAATTATTGATTGAATAACTTTGTTTGATACTATGTATTAGTTTGTTATTTTTTTTTGTTATATAATTTTACAGCAAAAAATTCAGAACTTCTTTGTCCAAAAGTAGTATTACACCTAGGCACATTTAGCTTGTCTAGTTGCTTTGCTCTGGTATTATGATTATGAGGATTCATAGCCTTTTGTTCTTTTTGAGATAATAAAGTAGAACATCTTTGGCAAAGATTTTTCGTGTACTTGAAATGTCAAATTGTTTAATAATTTCCGTTCTTGACATCCTTATGGAAACCTTTCAAATGGTGTTTGTGATGCATTTTCGAGTTGTATTTAGTGGTTTTATGTAATTTGATGCAGCTGAGCCTCATCCCCAAATTCCATATTCCGAATGAGAGTGGCATAAAGCATAATATACTCTATTTATATCGTTGGTTGACAAGATATTTCGGAATTTCGTGAGGTAGACGAGTTTTATTAGTTTTTTTGAAGTTCAGATTATGCAATTCATAACAACCTAGTCGTACTGGTCTAAAAACTTGGATAAAAAGCAATATATTTCTACGCAAAATCTGAAATCCGCAAATTAAGTATTCTGTTGTAAAATATTAATTCTACATGGGTAGGTTTTTTTTTCATCTTACCGCCAGCTTATTACGTAATATGTCAAACGTCCATCACTTCGATCATAATCACGGGTATTATGTCCCAAGCCGCTATTCGGGGGACGCTGTGCACAATAGAAAATTTGCCAGATTTTGGGACAAAAACCGCCCTTTACGATGGGCAAACAAAAAAACACAGAAATCTGAAAATCCTTGCCAATTATCGCATTACTATCGAATCAAAAAAGGATTATAGTTTTTTTTGGGTTTAAATGGCACGCGTTCTATGGATTTTTGTCAAATTATCGAAGTATTGCAGCGTGGATGAGATTGAATTAATTAGCTAGATGGATACTGTCATATGCAATCACATTATGCGTATCGTACGCACGTTTTTGTGTATATATGATCGGCGGAATTTAATTTATTATGTTCAACTGTCAAAGGATTATAAAGAATTCAGATTTTTTTTTCAAACTTTGATTAATAAATCTATAAATGAAATATGTAACCGAAAAGACACAGAAAAGAAAAAGGTAACGGTAGCAGCTGGGACTTGAACCCGGGACCTCATGGTCTACCCGGGACTTCGTGCTCTAATCCACTGAGCTGCAGCTACCCCAATCCATAGCGTCATTTTTATCGGTATCATACTTAGATTTCTAAGAACTGTCAATATCATATTCAGTTAATTCAATCTACCTTTTCATCATGACCACAAGATTCTACCCGAATTTATTTATATATTGATCCGTATAAACCTCATTGTAATACATATATATATATATATACATATGTGTTTGAACATAATATTAACAAAATGAAATATGAAATCAAAAAGACACAGGAAAGAAAGGTAGCAGCTGGCACTTGTGTTTGAATTTGAGATTTGTTAATATTATCTTCGATGATTAAAAATATATTTAAATTAATTAGATTTATAAGTTTCAATAAGTTATTCCAGAATTGACTATTAATCCTAGACTTTAAAAAAAGTCAATAGATGTTCCATATGAATGAAAATCTGATAGGTATATCCGAGACACTATCTAAAAAGATTACAAATAAATTCCGATAAACTATTGCGGTCATTATAAAAAGATAAGAGTCAAAATATATGATGATATTATCTTCAATTATTAAAAATATGTTACTATGAGGTTTATAAGCTTCAATAATGCTGATGTAAGCTTAATGAGCAAGATTAAGAAAGGGATGCTTAGATGGTTTGGGCATGTAGAGCGAATGAACGGAGAAAGGAGTGTAAAGATAATAAATGACGTGAATGCTGACGTGACCACCCGCTACCTCAACGACCGACCATACTGGTTGGTGCCGTAACGCCTTTCTTAAGGGGATTCGAAAATCACAATAGTCGTGCGTCCCTGTGTGCCGGTGTCTAAATATGTACACTCTTTTTCTTGCGCGGATCCCACACGTCCCATACAACCATATTGTAAATATTTTTTTAATTTGACCAATTAGATGTCTATAACTAAGCTGGGATCGATTGATGCATGTATACATTTTACTTATTTTAAATTTCCAATATCATCCTCAATATTAAATTAAAGCAACAATAAACATAGAATAAGACACCTACCTTATCATTAAGGTACAATTATCAAAAATCTTATAAAAATTATTATATCTTACTATCGATAAAAATTTAAATAAATTAATAAAACAAACGTTTTGCTATAACATCAATTTTTTATCATATTCTCGTTAGTGTGATCTGTAGTTTCATCGGACTGTATAATATCAATTAATAGTAGTGTATATATTCTCATTCGTATTTTTGTTTAGTTTAAAATTTTGCCCTGATGAAGCTTGAGATCAGCGAAATCGGTTGGTGTTGATTTAAAAATAAATTAGTGGTATAAAACAAAGTGTTTGTTTTATTTAATAAGTGCATCAAAGAAATTGCAATCTACGAAAAGAGATATTATTTTTAAAAGAATTCATATTGTCCCATACAAAGCGATTTGCCGTCTTTAAAAATAGATTATACCCACTGCACTAATACAGATACAATCAAGAACGTATTACGTCGGAAAAGCAGATATTCCTTCAAATAAAGACATCTAACTTTCCCAATTACAATTTATTATGTGTTTGGGCCACTCAAGTCAAGGAAGAAGAGGAACTAATTTTAACTCGAGACGGGAAGTTATTTGTTCTCTGAGAAAATAATGCAAGATTTATTACATTGTATTGTGTAATTTGACGGGCTGTAGTGCGTAACCAATTCAATTTTCTTTCATCCAACTTCACGGTGAGGCTGATTTCAATTGTATCGTAAATTAATATTTTCTAAGAAACAGCATTAATTAATGCCAGCTTACCAATGTAGAAATTAAACCGTAACATTATGGCAAGTACTATAAAGCTTTACTTTATAAAGATCGGCGCTACAACCCTTGGACAGTTCTAACCTTTATTTAAAGCCCCCAATTCTGCTTGTCTTCTGCTATCTTCATCCAGTTTCTCAGTCCATTTATGGAGTATTAAGATTTTTTTCTCCAAAATGCATAATACATGCAAAACATACGCCCCTCATCATTGCTGGACTAAAAGTAAGTTTAATCTTATTCAATTTATTTTTTTGTAACTTATTGAAGTTTGTAAACCTCATTGTAATATTTTAATCATTGAAGAAAATAATATTAACACATCCCAAATGAACCACGAAACCTAAAAACAACAGAAATTAAAAAGATTTCAGTCGCATCTGGGACTCGAACCCAGGACCTCTACCTATCCGGGGTAACCGCTTAACTAACTCAGCTAATGAGACCAGTTCAATTTACGCCATTTACACCGATATCATACATCATGTTCAAGATTTTTTAATATTATCCTCCATTTTTATAAATCCCATATTATTGGCTGCTATCCTTATGATGATTGTAAAGTTTCTCAAACTGGTCTCATTAGCTAAGTTGGTTAAGTGGTTACCCCGGATAGGTAGAGGTCCTGGGTTCGAGTCCCAGATGCCACTGAAATCTTTTTAATTTCTGTTGTTTTTTCGGTTTCGTGGTTCATTTGGTATGTGTTAATATTATCTTCTTCAATGATTTAATTTTGTTATTTCGAATTTTGAAACTGTGAATTCATGATGGAATTCCAGTTTAATATTTTTATTTTATTTATTTATAAAATACATGATATTTAATGCAGACATTGACAAGGAGTAGATACATTAGATCACCATACTAGGCGATTACCTGTTTCATGGTGTCCAATGGAGTTATGGTTACTTTGTATGAAGTCTAGTGTAAGCATATGGATTTAGTCTATAAACATGCTGAAAATTGTAAAAAAATATAAAATAAGGTAGAAGATGGAAAGAAAAAAAATACATGCATAAGGATTAGATCATAAAAATATACGTAACTTGTTTTTTATGTATGTGCATGCATGCACACATGTGCACATAGGTGCATACATACATACACACGTTAACACGTACGCACATATATGTACATATATGCACGCAAATATACATATATGTACACATGTATGTACGTATATATATACACATGTGCACACACCCTTATGCATTTATACATAAACACACACATACACATGCACATACACATATCCCCCCACACACCTAAACAATATATAACCTCCACCTGAATACAAGAAATAGGCTACTAACACTATCATTTTCAATCAATATGAATTTTGATAATTTAAGAACCTTTGTAACTATCTTCCACTTTTTTTTATTTCAGACCGGACCGGTTTCATCCTATCACTAGCATCTTCAGACTGGTAAAATTAAAACTAAATCTATAATATATATAGCATTTATATCAGGAGTGAGTCCCATTCCAATTTCTAATATTGTACATTAATTTCGTCATTCACAAGGGCGAGTCATAACTGGTATTATCGGTATACCTGTATGACTCGCCCTGTACCTGGTATTAGCACTTCATTTTAAATGCTTGTCTTTGTTCTACAGACTGCAAATAATGTTAGAGATACCCGGGTTCTCATAATAAGAAATTCCAGTGAAAAATATTATGGCTTATTATTAAAAATATATTCATATAGATCAGCAAACGCTGATTGTGAATACATAAGTTTGAGTATATACGAAGAAATTATAAATCTTTATTTAAAATGAATAAAAAATCATCCCATCAAAACAACTTGTTATGTTGGTACCACTGCATTTGGAACATATGATTTTGGATTAGTATGGACATTTTTATTTTTCGATGTTGTTTTGTATTTTAAATATGTATTTTTTAGTTTTGGGTAAAATTTAACTTAATTTCGGTTTCTATTAATTGTTGTTCAATACAAAAAAAAAATTTAATGAAAGAAATTAGATTATCCATGAGCAAAACCAATGATCAATTCGGATATTATGATGATGGTAATGCTCAATACTATTATTTTTCTTTGGGATAAAGTTTCTAAAATGGTACATGTTTGGTTTACTATGGTTTACTATGGTTTACTATGGTTTACTATGGTTTACTATGGTTTACTATGGTTTACTATGGTTTACTATGGTTTACCATGGTTTACTATGGTTTACTATGGTTTACTATGGTTTACTATGGTTTACTATGAATAGTATATAAAATTATGTACGGTAAAGGTCATTCTTGTTTTGAAATTTGACATTCTAACCTGAAAACCGAGCACCCATATATTTGGAGCGTTTTGGCGGGTTTTGAAAAATTTAAACTTTGAAAATTATTTTATTTATGAAAAGTGAAAAGAAAATGAAATATAATGGTATTTAAGTTTGATTAAAAAGAACGTTATCGATTAAAAAAGTTGGACCCGAGTTCCTTATTATATTCAATTCCTTAGAAAGGAGTAGACTTGAGAGTGGGTCGATAATTTGGCGCCCACATTGGGTGAAATATTCCCTCATGTTGGAGAGAGTTTAGAAGAAATGTCTGAGATTTCTCTACCTGGGGGAGTATGGCTACTACCCATGGCTCCATCTTACCGAATTTCTCTTGGGTAAGCTCGAAATGAACCATCTACGGGTTAGAAGGGGTGTGCACATTATTACACATTTCTTCAGACTGATTCGTGGATGGTTTGAAAACTTGGGTATCATGGAGAGAATTCATTTCTATGTTCCTGGTAGTTATCTCCATCACCGACAGCATAGACTGTTTTATTTCCATACCTGCAGGGACCAACTTGCCAGTGGTCATGACGGTGGGAAGAGCCATTTTGTTGTTGAACAGAATTAATTCGAATATCGACATATTCACTATCAACAAAGCCGCTTTTAAACGGTAAGCTTTGTTGTTGCTATCATATAATGTAGCAAATTTGTACAACACGTTAATTCATGCTGTACAAAGAATACTTTTCAATTATTTTTGGAATATGTTATTAATTCTAATAAACATAATTGTGACATATTTTTAAATATTGAAAATAATATTAACAACTCTAGAATGAAACATGAAACCGAAAGTCGCAGCCAAAAAATATATGTGAATTAATTAATTGAAGATGATATTGACAGTTCTTAGAAATCGGGATACGATACCGATAAGGATGACGGGACATATTGGGGTAGTCGTAGCTCAGCGGATTAGAGCGCAAGATCCTGGATAGACTATGAGGTCCTGGGTTCGAGTCTCAGCTGCTAATATTACCTTTTTGTTTTCTATGACTTTTTGGTTGCATGTTTTATTCTAGAGTTACGTCCAATGATTAAAAAAAAAATTCTTCATAACAATTTCATTAAAAACGCCTCAATTTGATGAATTTGTTAAGTTTTTACAATAGTAAATACTTTGAATTGTTTTTAATAGATGATCCAACAGTCGGGAAAGCTGAAGGTTGTAGTAAAGTTAATTTAGTTGAGAGTTGGTATAGCTTATTGGCATGGCATGGCTGAAATACCTAGTTAGTGTGGCTCAAAGAGTTGCTTTAATTTCAAAGTTCTCAGTTTCGAATGGATTTTACTAACATTCGTATCCATCACTAACCAAATGTTATATAGTACCTAGACTAAGATAATATCACCGTACAATATTTCCCAGCATCGGAGTGTCGTACATTCACTGCCTCCAGACAACTTGAGTTCGATTTTAACATATAAAATGCTTGCAGAAAGTACTTGCCATTCTAACCTAATATACCGTTTTCAACGTTTCACAAATTAATATTTTTTACAAAATTAACTGATAAATATGCATGATGAAAACACTTTTCCACACATGAGATGAATTCAAGTCAGAGAGAAAGAGAGAGAACGAGAGCTTTAACGCCAATCGACAAACTTTCAAATTCGATGAACAAGATAAATTCAAATACTCCCTTTGAACATACGTGTTCGGCTGGAGTGAACTGCAAATAAGGTAAAACAGGCAACAAATTTAAACCAACTGAACTACGATCCCCTTCGTAGATGGCGCGGCTGCTGCGATTTCTGTCTCTTAGCTAGGGATAACTTGGTACTATACTGTAGTATAGTGATACGCAACCTTTTTAGCCGGAGGGTCAATATATCGTTCGATGGCGTCGCCAAGGAGATTTAAAAATACATATGTTTTATAATAATAATAATAATAATTGGATTACTTCTATAGCGCCGTTTTCGTGGGAAAATCACCTCGAGGGCGCTATCCGACGCTATTTAACTATCTGACGTACCTGGCATTCCGGTTATGAATGGTTTGGAGGAAAGTTTTGAAGTTATGATATATTACCGCTACCCCTAAACCCCAGCCAAGTGCTCTGGCTCTTATTTGTACGTCGAGTGTGCAAAAGTTTCAAGAACAAGTACAAAAATTTGCTTTTAGGAGTGGGAAAGGGGGATGGTCGTGGTTTTTCGAACACTCACGCAAACCCTTACCTTTCTATAGTTTTGAAGGTCGAGTGTGCAAAATTTCATTAAGCTCGGAACAAAGCTGTAGATTTGTATAAAAAACAAACAAACAAACAAACAAACAAACAAACAAACAAACAAACAAACAAACAAACAAACAAACAAACAAACAAACAAACAAACAAACAAACAAACAAACAAACAAACAAACAAACAAACAAACAAACAAACAAACAAACAAAAACAAACAAACAAACAAACAAACAAACAAACAAACAAACAAACAAACAAACAAACAAACAAACAAACAAACAAACAAACAAACAAACAAACAAACAAACAAACAAACAAACAAACAAACAAACAAACAAACAAACAAACACCGCTAAGACCCTCTTCTGTATATATTTTCTAATACTGTACAAACGTCCCAACTATTTGGAGCCAGTACGTACATAGCCATTACGAACAACAACAAAAATAAGTAGGTTCCTATCTAAAATACAGGATTTAATCAATAACTAATAGTATAACTTAATGCTAAATCTGAAGATGCCACATCCATTTTCAATTTTAAAAAAAAAAATTTAATCAGAGCTTTCAAATTAAATTTGATCGGGTAACCCTTTTGCATATTGTTAATCGGTAACTATTTACGACAGCAATCGTGAAACTCACAAAAAAGCACCGCAGGAGAATTTATTTTCCATCTCCAAGGTCAAAACAATAAATACTGATAATTTATATCAATCTACAATTTAAAAGGACGTGTAAAAACATGTTACTTTAGACGGCTGATTCAAAATATTGAGACGTATTTGTTTGTCGTATTTTGTAAAATAGGACGGAAACCGTTCAATACTCACGTCTTAATGATTGCTATTAAAACAAGAAATATTAAAACTCACTTCCGTTACTTCTACATTTCCAAAAATATAAATTGGTACCCATTCAAAATATCAATTAGAATACGTTTAAAGAAAGAGCCATAGGCGATAAAATTTTCGGACCAAAAGTCAAGTCAATCAATGCTCTTTATTTTTGTTTAAACAAGTGAAAAACATTAAAAGGGCTCGGGAGCCGCGAGTTGTGTATGACTACTGTAGTATCTAACTATTTGCGCACTATCAGTAAGGTTGATACAATAAAAAGTGGATAGGGAGCTTTGTCGTGCAGTTTGGATATCGACTATGTCTCTTTCTCTAAGGTTTTGTAACTGATTTATTCCCGTACAGCGCGCAAGAATAAATCATTGCCCAGCAATTATTGGTATCGGTACGTAGAAATAAATCTTAATTGTCCACCTTTTAACGATGATTAATATTTGCGATTGAAGCTTTTTTTTAATGATTTTTCCTCCAGTGGTACATAGATAGATGCTGTCCGATGATAACGTTTAATGAAAATGTTCATTCTCAAAAGGTCCCCGCAATATTTTAAACCCATTCATAAATATTTCGTTTGTCAAGATTCGACCTTTGACCTTATGAAATTTAAAATTAGGTACCATTTAAACATCTAGTGTGAAACAATACAGATTGACTTCTAACATATATATACTTACTTGATATTTAAGTACCAGCATGCCCACCCTTTACAAAAAAACATTTCAAAATCTATCTGAAAGCTTTAAATTAAAAAACATCTCTTAATGAATAAACACGTTCCACGCAATAATGAGCATAAATTCTTACATCTAGCAAGAATGGGTCTTACATTAAATTAAATGGACCAACGAGAGTTTAAAAAATGAAGTAATAATCTTAACATACCGTTAATAAATAAAATATGAAAAATTATCTATTATCACTTCTTAGTTTTTTCACCAAATCTAAAGAATACAGTTTTTTCAAACAATTAAGAAAAACCTCCCATCACTAAAAGCAGGGAAATAGATTCCAAAAGTAAGTACCTAACAGGATAGAGACTTTTAATAATCACAATTATTTCTGAGTAAATACAAACTTCTTAAACATTAAAATTGAGTGGAGGTAAATAACCCCGCATACGTAAGTCGTCTCAATGTTGCCTAACCAACGTTTGAAAATGGCTTTGAACGCCGAAACTACTGTCACAATGATAAAAATCTTAAAAATGGCAGAACTTAATAAAAGTTTAAATAAATTTGTATTGTTAATATTATTAAATTTTATTAAAAAATTAATAAGAATTACTTTTTTTACACAACCTTTTTAATATATAAATTCCAACATGTTTCCATAGCGAAACTTTCCTAATCAGTATACTGTGTATCCTGAAAATCAGTATCCTGTGTATCAGTATACTGTGTATCCTGATGAGGAAAGCTCCATTTTTGAAAGATATTGATATTTATATGTTAAAAACAGTGATGTAAAAAAGTAATTCTTATTAATTTATTAATAATGACACGCAAAATAACTACAAATCTATGGAAGATGTTTGATTCACCTTAATTTTTTTTACATTATTTCAGACACAAATGATTCCTTTGCTTTTTGAGTGCAATTTTTTTTAATCTGTTGTTTGGGAACTGCCTCTATTGCTACAAGTGTAGTTTGTGAACAAGAATTTTGATCCATAATGTGTTGTTTAAATATAACACTTTATTTTCAAACAAAAGTTTTGTTTTCAGTCAGTAAAATTTTGCGTTCGCTTGTTCATATCCTGACACACATACCCTAACTATCAATTTATTAGCAGATGTGAACTCCTTTTAAGATTACTTAAAGGAGTGGTGTGCTAGCATTAAATAAGCTAAACATATTGATATTCAAACTTCTTCGAAAAAACAATACAATTCTTTATCTAACTCAATTAAATTAAATGATTCGCCACTTTTCTCATGATACCAAACTACACAAATTAGCACACAGTATACTATCAGAGCTTTAATATAAACTGTATGTAGTTGTATTGTATTATAGTTGGGGTAGATCGGGGCATGCGGCTTCAGGGGGATGCAATTCAATTTGGCAAAGTGTCGAGTCACATAACAACCGTCAGGGGAGATGGGGGCAAAAGCCAACCGGGATTCATTGCCAGCCCAGTGGACTTATGCGGCTTGTTTTCTTTTGAGGGATAACAAAATTTTCTGTCTAAGCTATTATGAGGAAATGCAAAATGATGAAATTATTGTGGAACAGCATATGATGAATATCTTTCACAAATAAATGTGTTTTACTTATTTGTATCTGTGGTATTTAGATATTACTTCCAAAATATTATTTTTCTTATCGAAAAATGAAAAATTTATTTTTAAAAATATGTCGTCTCTGCGAAAAATAAATATTCCGTTCCTCAAAAAACTTTTCTGCTTCACAGCTAAGATTAATGTTGTTAGATAAATGATTTATGTATAAGTGTTATTATGACACTATGTACAGTGATGCTGAAGATAGTGGGGATAGACAGGAAGAAGGAGAACAGAAGATCAGAGAAAACCTGGCCATTCAGATCTGGTTATTAAACTTAGCTATAGCCTTACTTTCAAGCAATGATTCAATATAAATTAAGTTCTTTCACTGAGGCCATAGTAAAACATTGGAACGAGATGCAACTGTACATGTTTTTAATTATATTTAAGTACAATTTTTGAAAAATCATTTTCTTTTCCATAAGTAGCTATTCTGGGAAAACCACCTGTGCTATAAACATACATTAAAAAAAATATAGAAGATGGTACAATTTACAAAAATGTAATTTTGTGTAACCCACATTAGAATCAAGAAGCGCAGGGCGGGCTGAACGCCTTTCATGCCCATCAGGTTAAGTGCGAAAATGGCGAGTGTTTGCAACTCATTCCACACTGTACAAAAATCTGAGTCGAGGAAACTAATTGTCCATTGAGATAAGATGTAGTCGTACCTATACACTTAAATCACATGCAATTAATATTGCGGTTGACGGCCTTATATGAAAAATATTGTCGTAATTGGGAAATGTTTTCCCAACTCAATAAAGTGCCTAGAGAACCCAAGTTTGATATAAAATTGGGTAAAAAAATTATAGTATTTTTGTAAGCATCTTTAGATTATGCCGAATTTTTTTTGTATCTATTTTTACTTTTATTGGTATAATTTTATTCGAAAATCTTAACATTTTAACGTTTTTTTAGTGTTTAGCCGCTAGACTACTATTCCGTATTTGTTAATAAACTATTACCATAAGTACGATATATGTTTTGAATGTTACTTGTAAGGGATGTTTTCATTACCGTTCAATATGATATTAGCTCTGTAGCTACCTGCTGAATTGGCCACTAATAATTACTCGTTCGATAGCTGTCTAACACGTGAAGCATGGCGATTCTAGTATCGTATACAATATTATTTTTATTTATTCTGCAGTTAAGTCATATTATTAGTTATCTGTTGTTTTAATTTATGTTTTTCAAAATTAATCATAAGATCTGTAACAATTATAAAAATAGATCAACTCCTGTTAAATATTGATGAGTCGCTTCGTTAACTTAACAAACGCTCCTTTGATTTCCGTTATTTGAAATATGAATGCACCCAACTCGTACAAATCGATCTAAACCTAACCCATACATACATTAATCATTAAAAAAACCTTGATTTTTAATGCTCTTTCTAGAAAACTTTTATTAAACTGTGTTGGAAGAACTGTCCGATATTGAAATTCATTAGAAGAACATTTTTCCTGGTCATAATTTTACGAATATACACTGGAATCGGAGAGATCAAGAGACGAGTTGCATACATCTACATAGAGTATTTCTAGTCAGACTGAATAACAACTTCGTAAGGGATTATTTGCTCTTTCAGGGTTACTTTACCCATTTGGATCCCTTTGGAAACCACGACCATTTTCTGTTCTCTATAAAGAAGAAAGTTTTTAATTTATTAAAAAATCGGCTTTAGGAAAGTGTACTTAAATGAGTACACTAAGCATATGCATTTGACATGATACTTTACTTTTTTTTTGCGCTAAATGTTGTTTGATGTTATATTTGTTTGAATTGAATATTTGGAATTAAAAAAAAATAATAATAACAATTATCATTCACTGGAAATATGGAAAAAAATAATTACGAAACTTGAAAAACCAGAAAAGTTATATTTTTGGATGGTTGCATTCAGTACCGTCTGTATTTTAGAGCTGTAGCTAGAGGTTTTTAAGTGTGCAGGAGTGATTTGTGAATCTTAATATCATGCGACCTGGTACTGTTTTTGTCCAAAGGATGTGTTAGTTTTAGGTGGTAATTGATGTGCATGTGTATATTATTATGAAGGAAAATTAATAAATGTTTTGAATATAATTTTTATCTTGAACTGGGTGTTTGGATTGGTACTTTAAATAAGGTTTTTTGAGCTTTAAACTATGTGTCGATATATGGCTTACTGGTACAGCCCCAAGCAATTATACAAATTCAAGCAATTGTACACATAAAATCATGCAATGCTACGACGGAAGCCTCGTTGGTCTAAGTTCAGAGGCTTAATATTTTTCAGTACGTGAAGTGCAAAGCATTAGAATAGTCATATCCAGCAATGTCCTATAATCAAACACTATTTCTTACCAACACTCTTTGTTTGACGAAGGATTTAAATCGGTTAGGATACAATATTAGGTACGAGGGTAACGTTCTACTAACATTCCATCTGATTCAGCCAATCTGAACTAAAATGCCAAGATCGATTAACGGCAAAGAAATTTTGTTCGCAGTAGCCTTAAGGCAGAAGAATAGAGAGATAACTGAGAAAGACCTTAAAATGAGCCGGGAACTAAAGGCAGTGTGTACAGGAAAAACATACAGCTTAGCTCAGTTGTGTCATTTTGTATTTTTCCTGATTTGTTTGCGCTGTAGGCGAATACCTTTTTCTTTTAATGGAGGTAGGTACAGCAGAATCATGTTTAGTGGTGTACTGTATTGTAGGACTTCTACGGATTGAGGGGGGACAGCGGGTGGGTGTTCCAAATTATTTCGAAGCAATTTGAACCACCATCGGTGTGCACCACTACACAAGCCAGAATCTCTTTAAAATGATTTAAAGTTCTTTTTCACCAAACGAAAAATTGTCGAAATATTATTTTTGAACGGATAATTTTTATTTTACTACTATTTTGTTATAAATTTAAAAATCATTAAAAAAACTATTTCAATAAATAAATATCTACATGTTTCGAACCCGATGGTTCCTTCATCAGGATAAAATGCAAGCACAGAGAGGGAGAGAGAAAAAAGATAATGTTATATAAGCATGGACAAATTATAAACACTGACAAAAAAAAATTAACTATGAAAATAATCATTAATGGTCGGGTTGTTGACAACATAATAAAATTATTGACTTATTTGCCTTATGGCAATTGGTCGCTAAATTATTCTTAATATCGTTATTCGTAGTCGGCATTTGACGAATTTTTATTTATAATATTTATTTTAGAAAAAAAATACAATGTAAGAAAATACGTAAATAATTAAAACTTCTGCCCTTACTTAAAGAAGCACATTTTCCTGATCAATAAATGAAATGCCAGTTGCAACTCACAGCACTTCACACGTCAATAAGCACACACACCCACGTCCCGTGCGCCCCGTGAGCTGCAAGTTGCGAGGTGGGTGGGACTGATCATTAGCCAGTGCTTTTATGAGCTAGGAAATCAAAATACAGGGTTTATTGGCCACGTGGCAGAGGTGCACCCCGCCCCTTAATTTCCGCTCTTTATCATGCGCTGATTAAGGGATGAATAGAAAATTATTGCCGAAAAGCAATTTTCAATGAGGTTCAGTGCAAATCCATGTTTTTCGTTTAATTATTAAGTAACTAACTAACCATCTAGCCGTTTCTCTGCAGGGCTAGGCAGAGAGGACGAACCGCCAAACAAATCGATCTTGGCATACACTTCTTGTTTCATTCACATTAATACATTCTCTTATGTTATTCCGACTTCTAACTTGGTCCGATTCAAGTATCGCCCATGTCTTCCTCGAGCGTCCCAGGCATCTTCTTCCATCCACATTAGAATTATAAATTCTTCTTACACTCCTTTCTTTGTTCATTCATTCTACATACCCTAACTATATAATTGTACCTTTCTTAATCGTACTCGTTACGCTTACATTTTTTAGGAATTTCAATATTTTTCGTACGTTCATCCTTCCGCTGCCAGTTCCATGCCTCACTACCATACATCAGGGTTTGTATCAGCACTCCATTGTGGACTGCTAGCTTTGCTTCTTTGGACATTTTTTTGTTGGCTCCAACCGCGCTCAGTTCTCCGTTAATGGAATTTCCTACACGCACCCTTCATTCAATATTCCTATCGCTTGTTTAATTATACTGAATGATAAAGTTTGTAAATAAGATGTAAGTGCAATTCAACCGCCCGTGTTGGAATAAAGTAAAATTTCAGATTCCTGTAACATACTTAAGGTATATTGTAGACATGTAATAAATATATAGATATGAGAATTATACGTAGTAACGTACGATCACCTTACCAATTAGATTGAATACTTGGTTAACTGTGTATTTTCAAACAATTTTAGAATCACGAAAAGTGGCAAACTGGCCTCTTCGATGTCTCGCCCAAGCACGCACCCGTCTCTCTTTCATACATCGCAGGGAAGCATGAAATGTGGACGAAAGTGGACTGAATGCAGTAGAAATGTGATCCCCGATGCCGATATTGGGTAGTAAAACTATGTAGGAGATCTGATAATAGTGCAATACTAATAATGTAAGTATTAGAAACAGAAATAGAAGCTTTTTTAACATGTCGGTCGAATATATGGGGAAGTAGTATCAGAAGAATATATGACACGTAAGTGGAAAAAGTTGTGGACGCTCCAGGATGACATGACATAGACAAGTTACTCCAGGTCTTATTAAGTACCTGCTCTCAACGCAGGTTTTTCTAGCGAGATGACGGGCATAGTTTATCGCCTTTAAACAAATGTGTTTTTGAAGCATAAATAAAAAGAAAGTAAATATATGTATATATATATTTTACAATAACTCCACACAGGAGACACCGAGGGAAATTATTTCCCTCCAGTCCTATATCATCTTTGGGTATGCTGTGTGGAGGGTCTTTTAGAGGATAGGAAGGAGTGAACTTGGGTCTTGAAGAGACCCATGTCATAGTTTTTTAGTCACGTTTGAAATCCGTTTGTTTAGGCGAATCTATCAAACGGACCGCCCGTTTCTGCTCGGAGTCAAGAGGCTAACTTTACTCTGGCTTTGATGGAGCCCCGTACCTGAGCAGATCACTTAAGGTTGAAATCTGACCGGACATCAGAAGGGTGCAGGTTCGAGTCCTGTCGGCGACATTTATCTTTGCTCGGAAAGGTTTTTTTCAATTTGGATGAGTGTTTCAGGCTAATAATTATTGTTTATAAAATAATTGTTACCCTTTGCGCTATGCACAAAAATCTTGTCTTAAGTTTTTAAGAACTTTAGTTTATCAATTAATAATAATAAATGTTTATTCCGGTTTGTGGGGAGATTAGTGCAGTCCCATACATTCCATACAAAATACACATACAATAGTTATAAAAATATACAAAATGTGTACAAAAGTTTAAAAAAATAATGCAATAAGATAGTAGTTGAATGATACATGACACATAAAACAGAAAAAAAAAATAAAAAAACATGTAGAAAAATTTTGTTGCGTTTGGGATTTGTTTCTAATTAAAAATGCAATATCTTCTTTCTGTCTTATATGATGCTTGTGGAAGGGTTTATTGTAATCTAGTTTGTCTGTAAAGTAAAGAGGTAGTAAATTATCAAAACTTTGTAAATAAAAATTAAAACGTAAGTAATTTTAAATTCTTTAAAAATAAAATTAATAACAAATGTTTTTTGTTAGCGATGCTTCCCTCATCAGGATAGACAGTATACTAATAAATAATGACAATAATAAACATAGAAAAATAATAACGTAGAAGAGACAAATTATAAACAATAACAAAAATATGTAATAAATTTTGAAAGTATTTTTTATTTCTAAAAGTTAAAATTTATCTAATTATGAACCGGTTGATATTAAAATTTATTTAAGATGTAAATTCTTTGCATAACACTCAATATGTATTTATTTGAGCATTTTCTGTGTGGATTCATATTTATAACACTTTAAAATTTGTTTCACTGCTCTTTTCTGGATTATTTGGAGTATTTTTAAGCTACCTACCATACATTACTTAGATAGGGAATATTACAACAGTAGTATATATGGACTGCAATATTTGTTTTATAAATTAGTAAACTTGTTTTTTTATTGAAAGTCTTTCAACGAAAGACAACTTTTTAGCCAGTTTTTCTATCGGCGTGATAAGAGTCATATTTGATTTTAATATTATTCCCAAGTACCTTATCTTTAAGTTTTACAAATGTTCTACGTACCTATTACTTGATTACGTTCATAGTCATTGATAGTAATATTTTCAAACTATTTTTAGTTTTTTACGCTTGCTGGAAAATGGAACTAACATAGGAAAATTGTACCATGAAATTTAATTGCGCATGAAACCAGTGTAGTAATCTTTAGATTCCAACGGCTACAGTGTGCTGGTTTCCATGTGGTAAGATTACCAGATGACAAGACATCAAAGATAATGAGCAGGAGGGCAACCCAGCGGAAACATCCAAGAGGCAAGCCGAGGGAAAACGCTGGAACAGGATGAGAAGGATCGTGGCCTAGACGAGAATGGCTAGAGACAAGAACCGATGGAAGAACACTTGGGAAACGGTTTAAATCAGGCGCTAGGATAATTTTATTTAATTTCTTACACATTACAAACATTCTATACAGCCAATGCATATAAGAAATTCCATTTTCCTACTTAATATGTGAACGACAAAATGATTTACAAATTTTAAAGTATGAAGAATAAGAAAAAAAAATTATTCATGGAGTGGTAAGAACGCGTCAGTGAGGAGAGATTCTTTCAGGAATCAATATGATATCGTTTTTGAATCTCGCTTCACTGACGCAAAATATGTCGATATCCTATGAGATTTTCTTCAGAAGCAATATTCTCTTCCCCAATTAACAGGTTAACAGGTTGGTCCTACAGATAACCAATCCTTGCACCATTGCAGCGTTTTCAACGTAGTTTGACTTTTTGCTCGTAACGTGTGAAAAGAAGTTTAAAAAACTTGTCTAATAATATGTTACAATTAAGTGTTTTAAAATAATGTCTCCAGTAAAAAAGGGATAAGGGAGGGAAGGGAGGGGGAGGATTAAGGGTTTGCAAAACAGAATTTATATGGATTATTACAAACACTCCTTAAAAAGTGGAGGTTTTATGCACTTAAAAAAAAATAATTACATTTTTGGAGATAATCTCTAATCAGTAGTCAGGCTGAAAATGTAATTATGTCAAATTCCCTCGATAGAAAAAAATCGCAAAGTATGCTCCGAAAATTAAAAAAAAGGGTTTCTTTTGTTATTTAACATGATATGGGTTTGAAGAAATTCATAGCGTTTCTTTAAATGCTACTTAACACATTCGCTTTGAGATTTTTCATCTATCTTAAATATGTCCTATTTTATTAATATTTATTGAAATGTCACTTACGTTCATTTATTCTAAACGCCCTTCTTATTGGCGCGCTCTTTCTATCTTTCGAATGATCATATCTGCCTTTAAAGAAGAAAGTGGGAATTGTCCATCATTATGCTGGTGGAAAGAAGAAAAGAAATTCTTCACTTTATCTTTGAAAATATGTTTTAAGGTAATATTCCGTACGTCAGATGGCATTTCGATCCAGAGATTTCGATGCTTGTACTAAACATGGGTGAGTGAATGATGTAGCTCGGTAGACGGGAATCTGAAGGGTTATCTCATTACTTGAGCGAAGAGATAGCCCATGTTCAGATAATAAAAGAAATATCTTTGAAGATAATTAGGTAAATTAATATTGTTTAGAATGTTGTAGAGAAGGAGAAGTGTGTGTATTTGTGTCCTATTTTGATGGGAAACCTGTGGACCATGCGATACAAATTTCAGTGAAGCCAGTGAAAATTTGATTTCGAACGTATTCACATACCATAAATTCAATAAAATCTTATTATTCATCTATTTTCACATCGTAAAAACTGGTGGGAAAGAAAATTCACCCTTTTCCAAATGTAAGTAAACACCGTCGTCGAGATAAAGAAAACATGAATTATATTTTAAAACCAGTACACAAATTTAATAAAAGCGATATTAGACATGAAAATTATAACAAACAAACAGAAAAAAACATATTAAAATATTTTTTTAAATGATCAAACATTCACTATTAGCTTCTGAAACACCGTACCCTCAGGATATTTTCAACGTATACTTATTTAAAAATATAATTTAAATGCACGAATATATTCGCACGCCTTATTACACATCTATTTCAAAAATAATCATCCCTTGCATCTGACGTCTGATAAACATACAACAATAATAATTTCTCAATATGGCCGCCCATTTAGTGCGTCCGTCCGCCGCCAGGGCCGCGTGCGGCGCACGTGTCGCCTCATTACTGTTATTATTATGTTTGCATTGGCTCGTTTCCCGGCTAGGCTACTGAATGCTCACCCCCTCCGTTGTTTAGTTTTACAGGCAGAATGGAGGATGATTATCCAATTATGTGTTCTCGCTCCTTGGCGAGTTAAGGGTGCGGAAAAACAAACACTCCGCATTATACAGGTTAATATATACTTCTGCGATAGTATCCGGGTCATTGGGACATGTTTGTGTAAAAGGCCTCAAGATTATTACAGCATCAATAAAATGCAATGTGAATTACACGAAAATTTTATTGCTTTGACCTAAACATTATGCCACGAAAGATGTACAAATGAATTAATAATAATAATAATATTTTGATGATTTATATAGCGCCGTTTTTGTTAAAAATCACCCTAAGGGCGCTGAACAAATGATTTGTTTCTTCTTTCAAATGCTCTATCTTATCACTAACTATAGACAATCTATTATTATTACTTATCACTAACTATAGACAATCTATTATTATTACTTATCACTAACTATAGACAATCTATTATTATTACTTATGACTAACTATATAATTTCGACATCTTATAAGGTATAAATATAAAAAATACTTGTATATTGAAGAATATTTTTCCTAGTCCTCACCAGAAGATCCTTTGCTGAGGCGAGCTAGGTTTTGAATAAAGGGGTTTCAGCGACTTCTATATTTCAACTTCAAGATTTGGGTAGGATATTTCCCGTAACTATGACGTTGTTTTAAGAATAGTTTTAAGAACGCTCGGGTTGTGTCGAAACCCGTAGCGAATTTATTAATCCAAAAATAGCAAAAGTACATGGTAAATTAAAACTTCCAAACAAAATGTCTACATTAATTGATAAACTAAAGTTCTTAAAAACTTAAGACAAGATTTTTGTGCATAGCGCAAAGGGTAACAATTATTATTTTTATAAACAATAATTATTAATCTAAAACACTCATCCAAATTGAAAAAAACCTTCCGAGCAAAGATAAATCTTAACTTTAGTTTATCAATTAATAAATATTTGACAAGTCAAAGCAATTTTCACCAATAAAATGTAGACATAATTTGTCTCGATGCCATCTATTTGAGGGATTTAGCCGTTACAAGCCTCTCTCATACTAATAAAGTTGGTTGTTTACAGGTGAAAATATAATAAAAACAGTAATTATTGAATGGAACACTAGTATATATTGATTAACTTGGCGGGTTTGCGATAAGCCGACGTAGTTCAACGGTAGAGCATCTGACCAGACATTAGAAGGGTGCGGGTTCGAGTCCTGTGTTTTAGATTAATAATTATTGTTTATAAAAATAATAAAATGTCTACAAATTGCTATATAGTGAATGCCGAAAAAATACAAGAAAAAGGATAATTTTAGACCTAAAAATTCAGAGCTTCTTTTTCTAAAAGTAGAACTACACTAAGGTACATTTATCTTGTCTAGTTGCCTTGCTCTGGTATTATGATTGTGAGGAGTGATAGCCATTTTGTCCTTTTTGGGATAATTATTATCGTGATGGTACGTTAAAATATACAGTTTATTAATCTTATATACAAGCAAATAATATTGTATAGGACCATACTTACCTGGAAGGTCACTTGAGATAAACACTGTATATTAATTATGTACGGTTCTACACGCAGGGGACATAATTTTGGACAATACATGTTATTTATTTCGTAGATTATTTATATTCTTGATGGATTTTAGGAGAGGAAGGCATATTAGGCGGCTGATTGTTTCATACTGACCAATGGAGTATAGTTACATTGTATGAAGTCTAGTATAAAAATTAGTATATAAACATGCTGTAAAATTTGAAAAATTATACTTGAAAGTAGAAGATAGAAAGGAGTAATATACATGCATAAGGATTAGATTATAAAAATGTTATTAATTGTTTTTGTGTTTAATTCGTAGAACTCCATTTAATTTTTTTTTAATTTTGTGTAAATCAAATTTAATAATGTTATTAAGTTCTGCAAGTAATTTTAATTGTTATTATTGTGACAGCTGTTTCGGCGTTTAAAGCCATTTTCAAACTGTGGTTAATCCACACTGTGACGACTTATTTATACGATTTAATTTTCCCACTCCTTTAAAATTTGGATGGGTAATGATTTATTATCGGTAAAACCGATTTAGTTAGAAAGCAATTAAAAATTCTGAATTCTGTGAGGTTTTCACATTTATAATGTGTTTTTACTCGTATTTAACTGACAATGTTTTCTTAATTGATTTATTTAAATGTGTTGTATTGTTTTGATAATGTGAACATATTGAGAAGCGGTGAATATATAATTTTCCTTACTTTATTAATTAATGTTATATTAGGATCATTAATTCGTTTGTTAATTTCTAATTGTTCAAGTAAATTTAATCTTAAGCCCTATCTTTCTAATAATAACAATAATATAACAACTAAAAATACTTGCAGAACTTAATAACATTATTATATTTGATTTACCTTAAATTTAAATATATATATATATATAAAAATATTCATAACTTTTATTTTTATATTTTTTTATATGTGTGCATGCATTCACACATGTGCACACAGGCACACAAACACATACACATACGCATCCATACACATATATTCTCACATACATAAACAATGCATACACCTCTATCTGAGTACGAGAAACAGGCTAATAACACCATCATATTCACTCATCAAAATGTCCCCAAGCGCCTTCCTGAAACTGTGGTATTTGGCCATTGACTTTATTTCATTTGATAAATTTTTGAAAATTTTAACAGGGAGGAAAGTAAACTGTGACTGTGTCATTGAGGTTTTGGTTGCTGTAATGATATAATCGGATTGATTGGAAATGTAGTATTACAGTTTGCATTCAAAAATATTTTTATCTATATATTTGAATTTAAAATACGAGGATATATGTGTTTGACGTACAAGAATTTTATATTGAGTACTTGTAATGGAACTCTCAAAATTCAATCAGTCAAACCTAAAATAAACAATCCAACGATTTTTCACCGTCAGAATACTCTTTTGATTCATAAAATACCGTGAAAGGGTATCCAGTATCAATTCCATTTGTCAAATACTCCTCCGTTGGAATCGTCCCGCCAAAACAACATTTAATTACGATTATCTATGGATTCGTATTTCAAAAGTTTTATTTAATGCTGACAACATTCGTCGCGGGTGTTTATTGTGACGTTTTGCCTGGGAGCGCAGCTGGCTCCCTTTATTAACGTAAACATTCGGAATGTAATGATGTCCAATTTGTCGCGCGGATTATTCCGCCTGTCACAGTGACAAGATTTTGAAGTCGGCGACACTTGCGCCGCATTATCGCGCGGGAGTGAATTGCAACTTTTGCACCTGGAAACATTTTCCCAGCAAATCGTATTATTATTATTTAGGTAAAATAGTTAATGTGGAATGTTGGGCGGCTTATTAAAAATGCGGTTGAATGCGGTGAACATTTCTCTGTGAAAATATTTTGTAACGAATAAACAGGCTTTTTACTGGAAAATTCTGGTGGGTGTATTACTATGATAAATTTAATCTCATGGGGCTTGTCCGTACTCAAGCGTTTTTAATAGTTATTTTGCTACTCGCAGCGGTTGTTGCAAAAATAATATTGTTCGAAAAAAAAATGACAACCCATTTTATGTTTTCGTTGGATGCAAACCACTTTATGCTGATTTCTCTTACCCTGTGTAAATATGTACATCGAACAAATTACAGAGATCCACGAAATTTAACCTCCAATTATCATACCAGACTAATGAGACCTCACTACTTTCTACCATTTTTATCGATATCATACCTCAATTTAAAAATGAACAATATATCATCTGCAATTAATTCCAATATTTATTACTACTACCTTTTTGTATGATTGCAAGGTTCTATCCAAAATTATTTACCATCTTGATAGTGTCTCGGATATAAATATCCGATTTTAATTTATATGTGACATCTATTGATGCGTCCGATACTTTTTTTTATTTTCCGTGTCTTTTCATATTTCGTATTTCTTCAATGATTAAAAAAATTACAATGAGGTTTATAAGCTTCAATAAGTTATTCTAATAAATTTAATATAGTATTCCCTTGAAATTATATAACGCACGATAGTAAATCTCTCTCTAATTACGAAAATTTCTCTATTAGAGAGGTATTAATAAATATTAAAAAACCATCAAGTTTATATAAATTAAAAGAAAAAAATATTAATACTTATTTACTGTTACGTTAACAATTTAATATGCTATTTTTCATCTTTATTAATGTGACACGACGAAGTGGGGTATTAAAGAAACTCTTCTGGTTAATGTGGATGATACAACCATTTTTATAACCTGCGGAATTTGAATCGGAAATCAATATTGATATTTTCTATTCCACAGCTGGTTGAGAATAAACAAACTCACCCTTAACGTAAAAAAAACAAATGATATACTTTTCGGTAACGAGAAAAATCCGTATTAATTCTAAACTGGTGACAACTGAAGATAACGAGTACAAGATACTTGGGCCTGATAGTAGATTCCCAGCTCTCGCGGAATCTCCACATAAACCATGTAAAGGTGAAAATTACCCTCCATAACTGGTGTATTATATGGGCTGCGAGGATTAGTTCCTACCGAACTACTAACCTTGGTTTACTATGCCATGGTACATTACCATCTATCCAACCTTTGCTGTATTTGAGGCTTTGGACTCTAAGAAATTGATAGCTAATCTGCAAGTTGTTCGAAACCGAGCACTCTTTGAAAATGTCCTCGGTCTTCCATGGGACACTTATATTATACATTCATTGTAATACATAAATATATCTTCTTTCCCTTATCCTACTCGGGTCCGGGAACCATCCCATCGACAAGGCGCGTCGCGGCATCCCTGTCCTGTGTTACGTTAACGGAATCTGTCCATAGTAGGTCCAGCCTCTCCTCGCATAGCCTCTCGAATTGCTTCACCCATCTGTGTCTGTCCTCTGGAATAGCACTCAGAATTTTTAGTGGAAATCGACCTTCTGACATTCTTAACACGTGTCCAAGCCACCTCAGTTGCGACTTTTCTATGAAGAGTAACAGTGATTTGATGTTAAACTACTTCCGGATCATCGAGCTTCTTATTCGTTCCCATCTTGTGACTCCTGCAACTCCTCTCAAAAATCTCATTTCGGCAGCTCGGACCCTAGAATGTGTACGCTTGTTCAACATCAAGATCTGGTCTACGGTCAATTTCCCCGTCTTGCCGGCCATCGCTTGAGAATTCAACCCCATGTCATTTAAATTGGTCAACCTGTTTCAACTGTACCCCGTTATCGAAGGCGTTGCACTGAGTTTGGTCTCTTCCTAAAGCCATAACTTCTATTTTTGAGGATCTCGTCCTCATTCCTACCACCGTGCACTCTTCAATAAAGCGGTTGATCCACTATTGTAGCCCCTCCTGGGACGCGGATGATCTCCCGATGTCATCGGCCAACAATAACGAGCAGATTTCTGTATCCTCAACTATTACTGCATCCGGTGTTTGGCTATTTCAGTTGATTCAGTCCATGAAGATAGTGAAAGGATTGGCGACATACATAGGGCACCCTCGTCTGAGGCCAATTATGAGTTAATATTTTTATTATTATTGATGGTGATGCTAAAGATAATTTTAATTAATTATTTAAAAATGAAAATATCTAATCTTATTACCTATCTCTGTTTCCCACCGTGTTTCTATTCACCCTAGTCTGTGTGGGTACTTCTTAAGGGTAGAGACGAAGTCAAAAGCCGCATATTTCAATTAGACCTATTTTCGTTTTAGGTTCCTTTTATTCTCTTTGTTTTTTCATCGCATTTTCAATAATTATAATAAATAAACTGATTTTGTAAATGTGTAAATACTTATGGTGTTTTATATCTTTCAGATACTATATAAAGTAATATGAAAACCATAACCTTTTATTCTACTAGTTTTGCTACTTTATTGTTTGCATCTATATATACTTTACTACAAAACTTTCGTATTGTTTTTATTTGTCAACACCTAGCAACATTGTTTTTGTTCTACTATTATGTTGAATTTATATTATTATTACTGTATATCATTACCTGCTGTTTTGTGTTATTGCGTTATGTAAAAGTAACTTTATTTTTAATCATTGAAGATAATATATACTAATAATTTCCAAATCGAAGCACGAAACCGAAAAGACACTGAAAAGAAAAAAAATAACGGTAGCAGCTAGGATTCGAACCCGGACATCATGGTCTATCCGAGACCTGCGCTCTATACCAAATGAGCTACAGCTACTCCATTCCATCCCGTCATTTTTATCGGTATCATACTTCGACTACTAAGAACTGTCAATATCGTCCTCAATTAATTCCCATATATTTTTTTGGTTGCTACCTTTTTATAACTACAAAATTCTGCCCAAATTTATTAGGATCTTACGACAGACTATGAGGTCCTGGGTGCGAATCCCAACTGTTAACATTGTCTAGCTCTTTTTAGTGTCTTTTCGGTTTTGTATTTCGATTTGAGAGTTGTTATTATCTTAATGATCAGAAGTATAACAATGAGGTATATAAGCTTCTATAAATTATTCCAATAAATCTGGTCCCAGAATGAGTTTTATAACGAATGAGATTGCTATGTCACAAAAAAAAACTGAAAAGAGAATTACTACAAAAAATGATTTTAACGCAGCATTACGTTCATTGATCAAATGAATTGTACAAGTAATTTTGTACTATTGGTCGATGAACTGATGGATGCAAATTGTTCGCCATAATTTATTATAATAAACTATTTTTAGTTAATTATTCATAGAGAAGATTGGAATAAATATTTGTACAGCGCTCTTAGGGTGATATTTCACAAAAACCATGCTATGTAAATCATTAAAAAAATATGTATTTATTAATAACTAGCTGATGTGTACCTGGCCTTGTACGGATACAATAATTGATTTGACAGTGAAAGTAACTAACTCCAAATAAAGAAACATTCATTTGAATATTTTATTTTATTCCAAACGTTTATTTTTTCAAAATATTTCTAAATCATAAAGTTCTTAAGTAGGTACCTACTCGTGTTTTCAATTTTTAAAATACACTACCGAAAAAAAACTTCTTCTTTTGAATATGAAATCTGTGGATAACCAGTGTGTTATATCTATGGGCTAACCTAAATAAAACATGGCGGGTTCAATGTTTTTCATACTAATTTTAAAACGTTATAGCAACAGTTTTACATATTGGATTTCGCGACTACTTTCTAAACCTTCCCGGCACTAATAAAAACAAACTGTGCTATTTTCAGCGAAACCGGTTCAGTGATTTTCGAGAACATCGAGGACAAACAAACAAACTTACATTGATTTTTATATATATAGATACCTAAAATTACTTACTTATTACTTGTTCGTCAGTCAAAATCACACAAAAGTTTAACAACGTGGGTAGGTAGATATTGAGGCTGAAATGTTGTCATAGTCATTGAGTGATGCATAGTAAACACGTGCCGTATTAATAATTAGTTCATTCATATCCCTGTATCAACGTAACCCCACATCAACCCTCTATTTATGAAGTACAGACTTTGATTTTACTGCCAAAACAGGAAGTACTCGTACAAAGTTATGACTGATGCGTCCATAACACGTTGGCTAGTTTAATTAGCTACTGAAATCAACAAGCCCGCTATATTAACGGGGAGACGAACGTCGGAGAGTTGTAATTAATTAATTCAAAATAATGATTATATTATTGTACAATACGATAAACATGGTGTTTTTAAAGAGAAAAATATTTATTACGTCTTTTTTTAATTTGCATTTGTCAAAATATAATCAGAAATATTACACATTTCTGACCGTTCTACGCATGTTTTACAAAAACATTTAAAAAATATCCTTAAAAAATGCTGTGAAGGTTTTTCTGTAATTTGTCGATAAATAAATTAAAAAAAGAACAGTGTGTGGTTTATTTTTTTTATGAACACTACGTAACTTAAATGCTTTTTTTTGTAATGCGGATTACAAATCTTTGGTTTACTTTATTTACAAAAACGCAACGAGAAAGGATTAAAAATACCTTTTTCCACTGTAAAAATCATATTCGTATTTTAAATATTTTGTAAAACATACAATGGGACCATCAGAAAAAGTAATATTTCTGATTAGTTTTTGATAAATACTAAGCCTATGTAACTTTATAAAGTATTTAATAAATATTTTTCTATTTAAAAACATATTTATCGTATGGCGTAACAATACTATCATTATTTTGAATTAATGAATTATAACTCTCCGACGTCCTTCTCCCCTTAAGGTAATTATGACATGAGGATATATAGGTGTATATAATATTTATAGCAGCACTGTTATAAATTTGTTATATTTTTGGGGGGTAAACAACCCTTTTCGTGTCCCTCTCCCGTCAAACTTTCATCCAATGAACAATAACTGAACATTATAAAAACATGATTCTTAATGTTACCAAAATAATAATTCCAGTAAAAGTTACCAAAACCGATATCGTTAGCCGTAATACCAGAGTTACAAATGTTTTCTGGTGAACTAATTAAAATTTAAAATGTTTGAAAAACCTCGACGGTAAAAACTTTTGAAATCCCTTTATGTATGAGAACTTATTTACACGTTGAGTCGCAGGTTTGTTAACCCACCCTTGAAGGTGCTGTCAACTGTTTTGACATGTCTCTAACTATTTCAATATCTCTGTAAATATACTAACTACAGAGTTAATATTTTGAGTGATCCTTAGCAATACATTTATGTATAATTGAATTTAAAAAATAAGTTTGTATTCACCACTTTATTAATATACCCAGATATCTAGATGTTTCGAAAGCGATGCTTTCTTCATCAGGAATATATAGAATACTAAAAATAATAACGTCAAGTATAGGCAAATGATAATGTGCAAATAGTTGCATACATACATACACACACGTAAACACACAAGCACACATATGTACATATATATACACATCCATACGCATATATACACATATAATCCCACGCACATAATCAATACATACACCTCTATCCGAGTACAAGAGACAGGCTATAATATTTTAAATTTGTATCCTGCGCACTGAGTATACAGCACCGGAGCTCGAAGGATTTTATAGCACCATAAGAGAAGAAACAAATAGATGTCTCAATTTTTTTTTAAGTGACACCTTTTTAATTGTCAAATAACAAAATTTTTTTTAATTGTCAAATAACGAATGAAAAATTCGAAACGTGTTCAATAAAACGGTACAATATTTTTCAAATTACGTACATTGAATATGTATTACAAGGCAACAGTAGTTTGGAAACAAAAACGTTACGAACTTATGGGTCAAGCCATTAGATTAGAATTACTTTTCATAAATCTCTTGGAAAAAGGAATTTCGGTTTACGTTTGACAGAATAGTTTGAATATGTTCGCAATTTACTACCACTTAGGGTTGGGAGAAACGTTTAATAAAAGTATTCACTACATCACGAGCACCCGCTAATTAGCTAAAGGGATGACATGTACCTTTCATAATGGAAACTATTCATAATCGTATAAAGGGCCCATTCCTGGAAAGTTGCTAAATATGTCCGGTAACGAAATGGAATCTTTTTTCAAAACACCATCACAGTTTCAAATATATTCATACTTTGCTTCGTTGTTTTCGCCACGTGATGCTACCCCATCTGTCATAATTTATAAAACCCACGTTAACAAGGATTGATTATGACATTGTATTAATATGCAGATCCGCGAATGCACAAAAACCAGATCTCGTCGGTTTACAGTTTTGGCTGAAAATGAGTTTGATGAAATTACGTAATTTAAATATCATTAAGAGTAGAAAAAGGTGCCTCTGGATTTATTACGGATCAACTAGGGATTCGTGTATCTTATCTGAAACATGTTGAAGCAATGTAATTCCATGAGTGCACTGGTTGGATTTTCTTTGCCAAAACTAAATATATAAAATTTAAATAATGTGATGCTTATGAACCTCATGGCAATATTTAATCAATAAACATAATAAAAATGAAATACAAAATAAAAAAGGCCATTTTTCATAAACATGGAATTTTTTTTTTATTAAAGGAAGACAAATATTCCTTGGTTACGAATAACCTGACAATATTTGAAAATCTCCTACTACCATCACAGTAAGCGGATGATGTTGCTTGTGTCGTAGCGCAGTAATTAGTTAGCAGAAGAATTGAACTCACGACGCCTGGGTGAGACCCAAACGCGATGCCAACTCAGCCACTGAAATTGAAGATGATTTTAGTAATTCTTAAATTGAGGTATGCTGTCATAAAAATGACGGAAAATAATAAGGTCTCATTAGCTCAGTGGTTAGAGTGCTAGTCCCGCTAAGACAAAGGTCCAGGTTTTGATTCTCAGAAGCGAAGGTTTTATTTTTATTTTGTGTATTTCTCTGTTTTGTTTTTCATTTGAAATTTGTTAATATTATCTTCAATGATTAAATAACGTTCTTCACTCAATAGTAGGCTTTCTTTCTTAAATTGTACATTTTAGTTATAAACCGGTGGTATGCACTACCAATCTTTGCTAATAAAGACAATATCCTACATAACTGTTAGGAAGTTTGGCTGTAGAAATTTTGAAAACATCGCAATAAAAATAAATATATACGAATGAAACAGAATTAGCAGCTTTTGATTGCAAAATATTTATTAAATGAAAAACCTCTGGGAACTGTGCTAGAATATGTACTATATGGAACCAAAATAAATTAATCGAAAATCTAATTGAACATGACACCATCATTAGATTCTGTTGGTCCCAAATACTGCGATGGAGCAAATGCATCAATTGTGCGTATATGATGCATAAATGGGGCCATAATGTTTGGAAGAAATGCAAACGTAAATTGTTTGGCTAGGTTATCCGGTTAGTGCTTACCTAAAGTCACGGTGTCAGTCCGGTGCGCAAATGCACCCATAGCCCACAACATTGTAATTAACTAAATGTGTAAAAAAAAAGTTAATATGTATTAAAAACTTCTTAAGCTTTTTAAGGTAATTTTATAAGTATTCTCCAGTGCTCAAAAATTATAAATATTTCAAATAAATACCAACTCCTCCTATGCCACCAATCTTCTGATAAATGTAACATCAATAGAAAAGGATTATAAAATATCAACTTTAAAAATCATATCTTCTCCAAGATTAAATTTTCTAATGAAACTTTGTGCATCTGAAGCGACCTGCCTGGTATGTTTGTCTGCCTCTGTTTATAGATAATTAGATAGATAATATGAAGTAATATTTGTACAGCGCCCTTGAAGTGATTTTTGACAAAAAAAGGCGCTATGCAAATCATCCAATTATTATTATTATTAAAGGATTCCGAACTTCGTGAATGTGGACACATTCAAACAACAAAACACATCGTATAAGATTGTCTCCTTTATCAGTTTCCCTGTGGCACATCTGTGCTGAACCAAATGACTTTCGATGCCGTCGATTGGGTGAATAATCTCAGCATCCCACTATAACTTCTACCAACTCTCCTCCACAATACGAAGAAGAAGAAGACTGCGATGGACCGGGATGAAAAGATTGCTAAATGACGAAACACCAAAAATATTAACCATGTAGGTGCCCCAGTAGAAGCGACCCAGAGGCAGATCGAGAAAGAAGTGAATAGATTCTGTGGAAGAAAATTGTAGTAGGACGAGGGATTGAGGAATGGATGCGAATCGAAAGGTACCGCAGTCAGTGGAGAGCATTTCGAGCAATTGGGGAGGAGACCAAATCCCACCATGAGATATAGCGCCGTGATTATAATGACATAAATCTTAATCGATAATATTAAGTACTTAGTATTGACCACTGTTTTTATTGATAAATTGTCTACATGTTTCAGAACAAATGGTTCCTTCTTCAAGATACAAAGTATACTAAAAGTGAAATGACATAAAAGTATAGACTTTAATAAAACTGTAAAATAAGTGGTAGTAGAGGATTAGAGGAAGGGGTTGATTAATTTAGTATTAATGTGAAAACAAATTTAGGAGGTGTCTTTGTAAAAAGGACTTGATTAAAAATAATATGTATTCAATGTAGACGATAATATTAACCAGTCCTAAATGAAACACGAACCTGGAAAAAAACAATAGAAAATAAAAATGCGTCGCATCTAGGAATCGAACCCAGGACCTCTAAACCCAACCGCTCTACCAACTGATCTTATGAGACCAGTTCACTTAAGCCATCTACTTTGATATCATACTTCACTTCAAGACTTGTCAATATCATCCTGCATTAAATGCCAAATTATTGGCTGCTATCTTTATGATGATTGCAAAATTCTACCCGAATATAATTGCAATCTAGACAGTGTCTCGGATATACCTATCTGATTTATATTTATATGGGACATCTATTGACTTTTCTATAAGTATAGAAAGAATATTAAATTTATGTGGTTTCGTGTTTTATTTAGGACTGGTTAATATTATCTTCTTCAGTGATTAAATATTACAATGAGGTTAACCATATAAGCTTTAACAAATTGTTAAAATAAATTTAATAATATTTATAATTTCTTCAAAATATTTGTTTTTACTTTGTGGCGTCATTATTAATAAATGAATTAAAAATTTAATTTTCCTCATCGGGGCACCATTAGTATTCTGTGTGTCCTGATGAGGAAAGCTTCGCTATCGAAACATGTTGATATGTATATATTAATAAAGTGTTGATTACAAAGTAATTTTTATTTCATTTATTAATAATATTTCATTTACTGTTGACGCTTTCTACTTATTTAAAAAAAAAAATAATTTATCCAATTGTAAATGCAAATTTTCCAAACCGTTATTGATATCGAAACAATGATTTGTTTCCAATAGGTGGTTAGCTAATTGTGTTGCTACAGAGTACTTTTACAATTATTGAAGAATTAAAATATTGCAAATAATTTTCCTACTTCTTCGAGTACAAATACAATTTCACTAAAATATGGATAGAAATCTGCAATCCTACCTTTGCCAATAATACATGGTATAGGAGAACTGACGAGTTTTATGCTAATGACCGGTGCATCCGATGCAACATAAATAATGCATTCTATTGGGTGGCGTTTCCTCTTCCTATGAAAGGGATCTAATTATCAAACGAACTTGCATATGAATGAAACTCTGCCTGCACTTTTAGAATACGGAATGACTAAGCAATCAATACGAGTATATCTACAGATATCGTACGGATAAAAACAGATGGCATCATATGAGCATTGTTGTTACATGTGACTCAGACATCAGAATGGATGTATTGATTTATAGACAGTTTTTTTTTCTATCACTCTATTTGCATACACGTGGACTTTTACAATAGTGCATTTAATATAAGGAATCGGGGAGTTTCGTGGAATTGTCACGAAATAATACATCAGCCCTCTCCAGAACAGAAGTGAGAGATTTTGCATAGATTTCTGAAAATTTTACAGATTTTGCAGTTATCGTGTTATACTCGTAGAAATCAGAAAAAAAAATTGTGTGATATTTTAAATGGCGTTGACCTTTTTTGAATTTGTGTATTATGCATAGAAAAATCACGATATTCTTTGGGAAAAGTTTTGTTGTTTGTCGGTGAAGTCAGCGTTATTTTTTAATGAAACTCACGTTATTTTGGTGAAACTCGCGTTATTTTGGTGAAACTGGGGTTATTTTTCACCGTATTTGCAAATTGTGTTATGTTCTCTTTTCGTATTTTGCAATAAAAAAGGGTCCATACCTATTTTTTCATATTTAATTTTTATTTTGTCTATTTGTATATTTTAATTTGTTTTTTTTTTTAAACAAAGATAAATTACAGCACATTTTGATATAATAATAATAGTTGAACGATTTGTATAGCGCCGTTTTTGTGAAAAATCACCTCAAGGGCGCTGTATAAGAAGTGAGTTACGCTCTATTTTATGACTATTCAAGTTCGTTAAAACTATACACAAATAAATATTTAGAATGTGTAATACTGCTTTCTTACTTTAAAATACCAGAATATCGATTGAAAAATACGAAAATTCGGGGTTATTTACACGATAAATACGAATTTTGTGTTATTTGCGTGAAATTTGAGATACAGCAAACGCAAAATTTTTCGGTCTCTGATTATATGTCTTAAATATAAGTTATTTATTTATGTTTCTGACTACTACAGAGAAAAGCCGGCAGAAACATGTTTTTGGACGTGTCTGCATGCCCGAAGTAAGGGAAAAGAATTCTAAAAATAAGTAATTACAAAAAAAAATTAAATAACTATTTAATTGCCTTTCTAAACCACCAGACCGGGCGCGAGCGTTCAGAGCCGAGGCTTATTTAGTACAAATCTAATAGCACCTTTAATATTTTTTTCGTTTTTTAGCAAAAAAGCAATAAATTCGTATTTAGGTTACCTAATACTTATTTTATGAATTTTCGCGATGTATAATTTATTAAGAATATATTTCAAAGAAAATCTATCAAAATACATGAAAAAAACATTTCCGCCAACTTGCGCTGCGAGGGACGCTAGTGTTAAAAAGTCTTTGCTTTTACTAATCTTAAGTATATAGAGAAAAACATAAATATTTTTAATGGTTTAGCTGAAGTTTAAAAGTTAAATATTTTAATTGTCATGAATCCCAGCGCGTATGTCTGGACTATTATTTTTCAGGTCTTGATCATTTCCTCAATAATCTAAGTAGCCATTTAAAGTCAAATATTAATAATTCTAAGGTTTCTCCAGTTACCGGTGTAATGTACAGATGACGTGGATTGCTTCCCACCTCTATACTGCGATCATTGTACTATGCTATGATTAACTCCCACTCGGTCTATCTTCCGAGTATATGGGATTTCGCTACCAAGAAAATAATATGTGAGGTACAGAAAAGTCAAAACAGGGCCCTGTTTAATACATTTGGTTTGCCATGTCATGCACCCGTCAAAAATATTTACCGGCACGCACTAGTATTACCGTTTAAGATTACTCTTAACCATGACACAGCAAACACGACTTTAAATATGATTCAATGCCATACCCACACAAATATAAAACTAAACTATAATCACAACGTTCACCAACATAAGATATGACAACACCATAAACTACACATATCAAAAATACACTCGACAAAATACGGTTTGAAATCATCGGAATACATTGCCTACATCATCTATAACAAGTTACCCGAGAAATTGAGATATGTACGCTTCGGACAAATATGGAAATAGTGATTTGAAATCTTTTTTTTTTAATGCTATTCGGAAAACCATTCATTATAAGTACCAACTCTGTTCTGATAGTTGTCCATAAGATTTTTAGATTCTGATGTACGTCTACTTTTTATCTCTTGTAAAACGTAGTTATGTATATCTATTGTATCTGTATGTTTCGAGCCTGTAAAATTATTTATGTTTTTTTCGTAGCGTTTAAATTTATGTTTTTAATTTTTATGTTTTCATATATATATATTCGTATTCGCCATGAAAACTTTTTAAATCCTAATATTATGTAGCAAAAAATAACAGCCCCACAATGAGTTGAATTGATAACTCACGAGAGTGCAAATCGTTGTTTGTCTTATATGAAAAAAAAAAAAAACAAAACCGTAACGATGACAGACCGTTGTTCATTATATTATAAATATTTGAATTGCCAAGTAAGTACTTCATTGAAGTCTTTTCGCGGGGAGATACGACGCGCCTGCGAACAAAGAAAAACAAACTGTAATTTTTCCCCAAGGGAAAATTTTAAAGAAAGATTAGTTAAATTTCTTAATTATTTTGTCTCGTCACTAAGTCGAGATTAAAACTTATTTTAACTAAGAAGAACTAAAATTTACTTAGGTATAATTTTAATTATAAATCACTTGGAAATATTATTTAAAATCTAAAATAATCATATAAAATAAAACTCATTTAAATATTTTTTATTTTACAAAATATGGGGCAAAAAGTCGCGATAAACTACTTTTTAAAGCTTGTTATTTTACACCTTATACAAATCTTATTCCAAAATATATTTTAAAGTTTTTTTTTAAATGTAATGGATCACAGACTGAAGGAATGCTTTCCTTGTTCTACCGGTATTTCAATGGAAGATGTTCTGAGAAACAAGCGTCATTGATCTCTTCAGTACGTGTGCATACTCGGAAAACACGACAAATGCACGCCAAACATTTATACACGGCTTCACTTGAAAACGGGTCGCTTCTACGACTCATTCTAGTGTTCAATAGCTCAGCTTTGGAATGATCTGCCGGCCTCTGTGTATCGCCCCTCCTACAATATGGGTCTCTACAAGACCCAGGTTTATTCTCCCTATCCTCCAAAAGACCATTCACATAGCATCCCCGAAGATGACATAGGCCTCAAGGGAAACTATTTCCCTCAAGGTCATTTGCGTGCAGTAACCGTAAAAAAAATAAAATATCACTTCCGTTTAATAAATCGGAACTAAAGAGCAGAAAATCTACTGTGGCATTCTGAAAATTTCGAAGAATTTTTACGTCAATGTGAATATTGTCATCCAAATATCGGAATAACTTATTAAAGATTGTAAACCTCAATTTAATATTTTTTTTTGTCATTTAGGATAATATTAATATATCTAAAATGAAAAACGAATCAGAAAAATACACAGAAAATAAAAAAAGGTAACGGTCGAATTTTTTAATCGATCTCCAGAACCTCTGTCTTACCGGGACAATCACTCTAATCACTGAGCTTATAAGACCTTAATAATTCGCATACTTTTGGCTGTAATCATTTTGTATGATTGCAAGGTTCTACCCGAATTTATTTTCACTCTAGATACACTATCGATCCGTAAGAATTATTAATACTAAATTTTATTATCGGCATTTACCTCAGTCTCCTACCTATATATAAAGATGAAAGTTTGCCTGTCTGTCTGTCCTAGATTTTCTCGAGAATTACTTGACCGGTTTCGCCGAAAACAACACAGTTTGTTCTTACTAGTACCGGGAAGGTTTAGAGAGTAGTTTGAATGAAATGAAAGCAGTGTTAAAATTAGTACAAAAAAACATTAAACCCGCCATGTTGTATTGAGGTTAGCAAATAGATATACCAGTCTGATTAGTTAAAGATCATATATTCAATAGAGGAAGGTTTATGTGAGTAGAATATTTTAAAAATATAAAACGCAATACATACCTTAAGAACTTTTTTTTATTTAGACATGTTTAAAAAAAAATGTTTTGAATGAAATTAAATTTTAAAATTAATATTTCATTGTTTAGAGATAGTAATAGTCGTCACAAAGCATTAATTTCGCTGTCAAATCAATTATGGCACCCAAACGACAAGCAAGAATTCACAACTTCATAACTTTATTTAAAAATAAAATGAAAAATCCCGAGCAAGGCCGGGTACACATCGGCGAAGATTAGTCACACATACTTTTTTCTATTGACCTTCGACCTCTGGTCTCAGATATACCTATCCAATTTTTATTTATATGGACATTTATTGACTTCTCTACAAGTCTTGAATAAATATCCAAATTATTGGAATAACTTAAAGAAGATCATAACTTATAACACCTCATTGTAATGATTATTTAATGACTAAAGATGTTTGAAAGAGAGAGTACGAAAACAGTGTGCAATATAGTTGAGAATGGTGAATACTCGGAGCAGGTCGATTACTTTGTGTATTTTGGAAGTATTTTTACAAGAGATGGATGGACTGATTGGGATATTAATTCAGTTATTATATTACATTAAATATTAATGAATTACAAACAAATTCAGCAATAAAATCATGTAAGCACAACCATGTAATTTGCAACAAAGCCGAATATACGAAATACACAGCATGTTCACTCATACCTTATTAACCGCCCTACCTTCGTTATTTGCACGTTCTAGAGTGGAAGATACTCTCATTATCGCTCTGGTGAAAGACCAGCATTCAGAATTGAAACGTTGCTTGAAATGGCTTTTAACCATGTTTGATGACGAGATCTGAATAGCAAGGTATTTCCTCATCTCTCTCTTCCCCTCCTCCTTCCCTCCCTAATACCTTCAGCCTCACAACATTCCCCAATTGAGAATGCCATAGTCTCACTGGCTCCAGACGGTAGGGAGTAGTTGGGACTCTTGTGCGGTATTCATATATAAAAAAATATATATATTATTTTCTCAAGCGCGTACGTGATACGGGATAGCGCAGTGTGGTAAAATTAAAGTTTGCGTATCACGTACGTTCATAGGCATTGGGCGGTTAATACTTGTTAAGGATGTATGGAATAATAGTCTATATTGAAAGCAGGGTGAATGCAGGAAACTCCGAAGGATTGAACACTGTTAAACAAAAAAATCGTCTATAGAAGCAAAGCCAGCAGTCTATAATGGGGTACTAATATAAACCCCAATTTATGTCAGTAAGGCATGAAGGATGAAAGTAGACTGATTGCTGTATCGAGTACAATAATCCGAGGCGAATGTGTGGTAAAACCATGTATGATCGTATGAAAAATTTTGAGATTCGTAAAGATTGCAAGGCAGATGTATGCGGAATGAGTAAGATTAAGATATTGACGCTTAAACGGTTCGGGCATATAGAGCAAATGAACGAAGAAAGGAGTGCAAGGTGAATATATGACGCGAATAGAATGAAAGAAGAAGCCGGGGACGCCCGAAGAATACATGGCACAATCACGTGAATCAAATACCTGATTAGGGCAATGTCAGAAGTCGGAATAATGGAAGAGAATGTATAGATAAGTAAGAAGTGTATCACTCTGTCTACCCCTCTTGAGAAACGGTGTGATGGTTAATTAGTTAGTTAGTTGAAAATAATATTAATTAATCTCAAATGAAATACGAAATTGAAAAACAGACGACGGAAAGTAATACGGTCTCATTAACTCAGTATTTAGAGTGCTAGTCCAGGTAAGACAGATCTTCTGGGTTCAATTCCCAGAAATAATTAATTTTCTGTGAATTTTTCTGTTTAAACATTATGTTTTTTTGCTTACTTATCTATTATTCAATAGGAAAAATAGAATTCTAAAGCAAATAGTATCTACAAGTTTGTACTAATGTGGAGGCATTAGTTGTAACGCGAAGAGACTTTAATGTGTCCGTTGTGAATATTTTATAAAGCCTCGGTTAATTTGATGAAATGTCCACAGAACACGCGTGCTTGTATTCCCTAGCTTGCTTTAATGTTTAATCAGCCATGATAACTCGAAATCTATTTTGATAAACCCAAGCCTAAAATATCGACGTTATGATCGACATGGTTTTCCTAACTAACGTGGGCTGCGTGCCTATGTTGGAGAAACTACAAGGAACCCAGAAGGAACGCGAATGAACTTTTTCATTGTTATAAAACATATTACTTTAATAAATGATTTAAAATTACGTTGTATTCACCACTTTATTAATATACACATTTCAACATATTTCGAAAGCGATGCTTTCTTCTTTAGGAATATATAAAACACTAAAAAATAATATTGTCAAGTATAAACAAAAACAAATTATAAACATAAACAAAAATTGATTAAAGTAGGTAAGTAATTAATCAAAAATATTAATTAAAAAAATGTTAACTAAATTTAATTTAATTTAAATTTAAATTTTAACAAAAGTAATTATTACATTGCTTTAGTCGCTGAAGCTTTAAATTCATCTTTAACCAATACTTTTTAGATTTTAGGATTTTTCATTTGCATTGTCTTATATATACGAATCACTTACATTTTTTTTCAATGCGATACCACGCAAGAGTCCCAACTGCTCCCAACTGTCTAGAACCAGTGAGACTATGGGATCCCCAATTCGGGTATGTTGCAAGGCTGAAGGTATTGGAGGAGGGGAATGGAAATCGAAAGTACCTAGCTATTTAGATATGGTCACCAAACACGGTTAAAGCCATTTCAAGCAACGTTTCGATTTTTAATGGTGGTCTTTCACCAGGGCGACACTGACAGTATCAACACTCTTGGACGTATCGCAAATATAAGTACTAAATTTTATTTTATATGAATGAATTGTTAAATTACAAAATTTAATCATATAAAATTTACATGCGCACGCCGAGATTTAAACCAGCGACATCCGGATTCATAGTCAAGGATCGTAACCACTCAGCAATGGAGATCGTCGAAGACGACATACATCCGAATGAGTTACATACTTTTTAATAGAAAAATAAATCAGTAAATCTATTAGTTTACGGTCAATAGGACTATAATGAACATTTTTTGATTTCCACATTGTCAAAAAATAGGTGAATTGGTAAATTAAGTACTTTACATTGATAACAGCCGACAATGGGTAATAAAAAGCCATTAGTACTAAATGATGGTTTGGTAAAACTCAAATCAAAGTAGATTTAATATGCATAAGTGATGATTTTAGAGATAATGTATTAAAATCCTTTGACAAACATTTTGAATCACATCTGTGTTTGTGTAATGTATAACAAATATTCAATTTTTAATGATTAATTATTTTTGTAGAGATTTAAAAAGAAAATAATATTAACATTACTTAAATGAATCAAGAAACCGGAAAAACCAACAGAAAGTAAAAAGATTTCACTCGAATCTGGGACTCGAAACCGGGACCTCTCCCTTTCCGGGGCAACCGCTTTACCAACTTAGCTAATCAGACCAGTTCAATTTATGTCATCTTCATCGATATCATATCTCAAATCTATTGACTTTTTATAAAATCTAAAGTCTTTTTATTAGTCGAGAATTTTTTTTTGTTGTTTTGCCGGTTTCATATTTCATTTAAGTTAAATTGATATTATTTTCTTCAATTATTAAATATTACATATATGTCATGTAAAAGCATATGGTACATGCGAGTATTTGAATCACTTATAATCCTGTAACAAATTAAAGAAAATTTCGATAACGCTTACTGATTGCGATTCTATCATATGAATGATTACTCCAATCTCACAAGGAACAACTTCAATATGAAAGATGTCAGTCTAAACTTGTTCAAACAATTCACAATACGCTCCAAGCCACTCATTGTCTAAGTAGTATTCATATAAAAATTCCCGATTGACGCTATTTAATTCATTAAATATTTTATCTGGAATTATCTAATAACAATATTGCCTATTTCAATTCAATGTCTCGGGTGTGTAGATTGTACTATGGTATAGAATGTGACGATAGAGACAGCTTTATAAATAGGCTCGCATATTTTAAAAAGCAAATGAGCCATCTCCGAGCATGTCATGGAAAATAGTAGTGTTATTAGAAAAATATTTGTTTTTCTTATCTTTCTGTATCTTATATTATGTTTTATACCCTAAGGTGTAATTGAAACTGTTCTAACATGCTTTATTTTAATTCAATTTTATCTGAGTCTCAAAATTCTTTCATTACGATCAATTACGTGGTACAAAATTATATTTCAGCACATTAATAACCCTATGTATAATACAAATAGACTTACAATACTCGTCTCAACTTTAATGGTGGATTAATGGTTCTTAAGCTTGAAAAAAAATATGAACAAAGAACTTTAGATCGCATGATTTCTAGTTGTATAAATATGTTACCCGCTGAAATAAAAACTGTATTTAATATGAAAAAAAATTGAAATATTTTTTTATATACCGTAATTTCTTTCTACTTCATCCGTGTCTACCACTTATTGTACTTGTACGTGTAATGTGACTAGAACAAACTGAATAAATTCTCCGAACAAAATCAATATATCTGAACTTGGTAAACATGGGAATGGCCAGGAGAATCACAACAGATTTTCAGCTGTTATCTTCGTAAGAAATGCAGGAACATTAACTATTCGAGAACTCCATTTACAGCAGACAATGAAACTCGAAATGCATTTTAACTTACTTTTGTTTTTGTTTACATAATTTTATTTTATTTTATTGTACATTTAAGTTTACAAAATAACTTATATTCTATGACATGTAACTAATTATTGTAACTAATTATTCTAACTATTTATTTTAACTAATTATTGTAACAAATTTTTGTTACTAATTATTGTAACTAATTATGGTAACTAATTATAGTAACTAATTATTTTAACTAATTACTGTAACTAATTATTGTAACTTACAAATGGCTAATAATAACAACTAATGGATTTTTCATGCTTAACATAATGTGGTTTTTACAAATAGATTTTAAATTTATTTATTGGTGTAATTTTTATTGGGACCGGCAGAGTATCATAACATTTCATCCCTCTGTAAAATAAACTGTTTCGCGAATTGGCTTTGTACTCTTTCAGTAGTCTGATTTCCTTACATGTCCTTATATTATGTCTGTGAATGTTCGGGATGTATAAAATATTTTGGTAACAAGTTGATTCTTATTTTATGTCAATGTCACCTTAATATTCAACTTGCGACTTACAATACAGAAGTAAATTGCTAAGATTTTTTATAGAGAACAGGATTATTACTATTTTTTCATATTATTTCATATTTTATTGTACCCGATGTCACCTTGATTTTAACATTTTTTTTTACAAAATATTTTTCAGTATGGTGCCTTGTCTTATTTTTTGACAATACCTTTGATAATCGTGTTGAAAATGACGTCTCGACCTCGAAAAATTTTCAAGACGTTAGAGGTCACAGTTTTACAGATTCAACACACAGACATTCTGCTTCAAAAGTGGAAATTCACTATGGAAATGCAATGTGGGACAGGTAGGATTGCTTGGAAATGGACTCCAGTCCTTAAATTTAACAATGTTTTTCTTTACTGGTCGGTGAGATCTTTTTGCTTCCAAGTATCTTATTTTTTTTTTTTTGAGTTTTTAAACTTCTAAATGTCGTTGCTAACTTAAATGATGTATTTCCATATAAATATATATCTAAAAAAATAATAATTGTAACCCTGTATACTAATGTGAGTCGAAAAAAAAAAGTTTTTTCGAATCGCTTTAAAAGGGAAAATTTGCTAAAAACTTTTAAAACGTTTTAATCTTCTGCTCGCGCATCGTAGGAAAATTTATGAAAATGGACAAAATTGAAATTTAAAAAAAAAAATATTATTTATAATATTACAATCAATACGTCATAGTTATTTCTTTATTATTGTCTTTTCATTCTTTCTCATTGTACTTCTAATTATAGTTATAAAATTGTGCTACGTTTGTATAATCTCATATGTACATATTTTATAATTGCATCTACTGACTTAAATATTTTTCATGTTTCTTTACTAACATTGAAAACAAATTAATTAAATTTTCTTAGCGTGATAAAACTAGACTTTTTTAAAATTTTGTTCATGGACATTTACAATTCTTAATTTCATAACTTCTCTACAATTCTCCACATCATCTCTCCACACTCTTTCTCTCTTTTCATTAATTTTAGTCACCATTGATTAGTTAAGTATGAACATACGTAATTGGTACTTGAACAATGTAAATTTTAATATAACAACCTTATAGTTTGTAATAAAATATACCATGTATGTTTAAATAAATAAATAAAATCTACTTACAATTCGTACTTACTTTAAAATAAAATCTGTATTTATTATTATATTTCCTATATAAAACGGATATTCTCTTGTGTACACTTCATATTTATGTTTTATTGTATCACCGTTACGTAGAGGCCTTTTTAAGGCGTATAAATAAATAAATGAATATTATTTTTATAAACAATAATTATTAATCTAAAACACTCATCCAAATTGAAAAAACCTTCCGAGCAAAGATAAATGTCGCCGGCAGGACTCGAACCCGCACCCTTCTAATGTCCGGTCAGATGTCTACCGTTGAGCTACGTCGGCTTTATCGCAAACCCGCCAAGTTAATCAATATATACTAGTGTTCCATTCAATAATTACTGTTTTTATTATATTTCACCTGTAAACAACTTTATTAGTATGAGAGAGGCTTGTAACGGCTAAATCCCTCAAATAGATGGCGTCGAGACAAATTATGTCTACATTTTATTGGTGAAAATTGCTTTGACTTGTCAAATATTTATTAATTGATAAACTAAAGTTCTTAAAACTTGACAAGATTTATCTTTGCTCGGAAGGTTTTTTTCAATTTGGATGAGTGTTTTAGATTAATAATTATTGTTTATAAAAATAATAATTGTTACCCTTTGCGCTATGCACAAAAATCTTGTCTTAAGTTTTTAAGAACTTTAGTTTATCAATTAATAAATAAATGAATATTTAATTACGCTTTTGGTAAAATAAAGTTAAATAAATTAAAACATTCTTAATATTCAATGCTTTCAGATAACGAAATGTGTCCTAAAAACGGGAATTTTCTAAAAAATTGGAAATGTCACTGTGATAATCTAATCATTGCGTAGATAATCACTCTACAATGTTTTGTAACATTAAAAATTACTGCCTATGTTAATGTTAAATCAGAAAATTCTTAATTTTTTTCGAGCCACCCAATTGTAAACGACAGGCTTCCACTTAATTTTTTTTCTTCTATGTACTAAATATAGTAAATGGTAAGAATTCCAAAAGAAAAACAAAGAAAAACTGCTACTTTACGGGTTCTCACTTTGCTTATTCCAACCATTGAGAATTTTATTAAGAGCATTATTATGGTAAGCTCTTTGAAGGTAAAAAAACATTGTAATCGTTGAGTTCTGTTATAGAGATCAGAATTTTAATGACATAATCTGCCGGTTAGTGTAATCACGATTTTCAGACGCCTTAATTAGGTAGAAACTTGCATTAAAACAAAATACAAAAACAGATTTTTTATTCGTTTTTTTGTTTGGCTCAGCCTGATTGATGCATGGGGCGCAGGCATCCATTCTTAGAATTTAATCCAGAAAACAAACTTCACAGTACGCAGAACGTTGAAGTCTTTCTCGAAGTTTTTTCACGAGACTATAAAGTTACAGGGCAATATTATTTTTATTTTTCACTTTAGTGCCGAGAGCTTGCATGCCCCATTAAAGTGAAGTGGTCACTTTATTGTTAACTGTGTTATTTTATTATCTACGTCTTTTGAAGCGAAAGTTAAAACTGGTATTAAAATACATTTCATGGCCTCCACGTGCGCTTTCTAGGATTACCATATCGATGTTTTTCAAAGATTTTATAGTAATCGGAAAATTTTATGTTTTTATTTATTTCTATGGAAATATTTCCAAATCTACTGAGCTTTTGGGCATGCTGCGTCAAAAGTCTTTTTATTGGGAGGAAGGAAACAATTCATATTTTTTAAGTATATTTCTTTCAAAGTTTTTAAAATTTAATTATATTGTTATTCATAAATGAATTAAATTTATAACTGAATCAACAATTACTTTGTAATCACCACTTTATTAATATATAGATATCATATGTTGATATGTATACGAGTGTATTAATAAAGTGGTTAATTTTCGTTTATTTTATTAATAATTACGCCACAAAGTGAATAGCAAACTATTGAAGAAATCATATTATTATTTAATTAAAAAAATGGTTCATTTATTAAAAAGTTTCGCTAGGTAATTATTATTATGCGTGACAGCTGTTTCACATTCCAAAGGCATTACCAAATTGCTGAGAAGCTACTTACAGACGATCAAATTATATTATTGTTTTGTAAATATATTTGATACAAAGCTCTTATTAATTTCTAAGTAAATTGAGGGTTATTTTAGCGGTTTTATTAAACTGCAAAGTTTCTCTACTTTAGGGTTATAATGCCGTATGTTTAAATTTTACTAAATGTCATTAAGATGGTTATCATTGGCAATTCCAAAATAGTTTTAATTTGGAATGACGGGTTTTGTTTTTCCCTGCATAATTATACTATCTTGCATCATGGGCAATAATTGATCTCGGTGTGAAGATGTTCAGAAGTGGGGAATGAATTATATTCTTTTTTTAATTTATTAAATTAATTAAAACAATAAATATATAGAGAAAAGATATGTAGAAAGGAGGAGATACAAACGTCAATAAGTAATTCCACCGAGTTAAAACCAAGCAGTAAAAACGACCCCTTCTAATATGGAAATACCGTATAATACTAGGTAAGCAACTCTTCAATCAGCATCATCAACAGCCATAGGTAAACTCTAAGTACCAATGCGCAAACCCAATACTAATTTCGGAGATCGAGCTTTCGCCGTTGCAGGCTCAACAGCTTGCAACAAACTACCTTTACAATTGCGAAAGATTGACAACTGAACAGAATTCAGAGCAAAACTAGAATCACCATTCTAAATATCTGTGGAAGCTCAAAAGGTCCAAGAGGAGTGTAAATTATTTAAAGATGAATGGATTTTGTTGAAAGGAGTTGCCAATATTAGGAAAGGAGATGGGAAACAGAAATCCTATACCGAGCTGTTTCAATATAAAACACGGTCATTCCAGAAAAATCACCACTTTATTTCTGTGCTGTTTCGATTATCCAATCCGGGGGATTTACATATTATTTATTTATATATTAATCTACAATTTACACGTTAAGAAATACGAAATTAGAAGAATAATGTAAATTATAAGTATAAGGATAGTATATGAATAAGCAAAGACAAATAACCAAAAATAGTAGAAGTGATAAGTCAATTCAAGACCTGGTTAAGTGTCATAAAAATTATAATATTTCATTACTTACTTAATGACAAAAAAAAATCATTAAGGCTTATACCAAAAAATGAAAGTTTTGGCTTGAGTTGACCAGTCTACGCATTCTGGACAATGGTGAATAGTACACATAATTAGTTAATTGTTGATTGAAGAAGAGCAGTTCATTATTTCTGAGTCTATGGGAAGGATTATAATAATATAATAATAATAAGCCATACGCAATTAATAATTTTGGAGAAACAAATGAGATAAATTTTGTTCCTACAAAATTATATGTATACTACAAGCTGATGCGTACCCGTTCTTCCTCGGGTTTTTTTAATTATTTTTTTGGAATAGTGTTACGAAGTTGTAAATTGTTACTTGTCGTTTGGGTGCCATAGTTAATTTGATAGTGAAAGTAATGCCTTGTGACGACAATTACTACCTCTAAACAATGGAACTTTCAATTGAACATTTTATTTTATTCCAAACATTTATTTTTTCAAAAAATTTTTAAAATATAATAAAGTTCTTCAGTAGGAACCTCCTTGTGTTTTCCATTTTGAAAATATTCTTTTCAAACGAACCTTCTTTCTTTGAATATGCAATCTGTGGCTAACCAGAGTGGTATATATATGGGCTACCTTCAATATAACATGGCGGGTTCAATGTTTGAATACTAATTAACGTTATAGCAACAGTTTTACATACTGTATTTCATTCAAACTACTCTCTAAACCTTCCCGGCAGCGAAATTATTATTTTCAGCGAAACCGATAGAGCAATTATCGATAAAATCGAGATAGACAAACATTTATTTTTATACATAGAGAAGGTTGTGTTAGTCAGATTATTATTTTATCCTAGCTTACTGGCTTCGAAAGTATCCTAAAAAATAAATCCTAAAAACCCAATTGAATTTGGAGTTCCCCAAGGTTCCGTCGTGGATCCCATTCTCTTTATTTTGTATCGTCTTGAACACCTCATTCAACCGGCTGGCTTTGAATCACAAAGCTATGGGGATGATCGAATAGTTTTTAAGTTTTGTTCTCCGGATGAAAAACACATCCTAAAAATGAGGTAGTTTATTTTATTTATTCAGTATCATGTTGGATGTCTCTTAATAAACTCAAACTTAACCCGATCAAAACAGAGTTCATTTGGATAGCTTCTTCCGGAAGGCGAGACCTACTTGACTTCAGTCTGATTCAAATTCAGGACACTGATATTATTCCTTTCAAAGAGATTGAATTTCTTGGTTTCACTATCGACAGTTGTCTATCTCTTGAGTCGCAAATCTCAAAGGCTGTAAGTTCTAGCTTTTTCCATCTTAGGCAGATAAAATCAATCACAAGATGATACCTTCCCTAATAAATTATTTTGTTGTCTAACGTTTGAACTACTGTAATAGTGCATATGATGATCCAGTCTATCTTCAATGCTGCGGCCAGAATGATATATGGTAAGCCTAAATATTGTCGCATAACTCCGCTTCTAAGAGATCGTCTTCAAAGGCTTCGATGCCCTGAAAGAATAGAATTCAAGATTTGCTTAACAACCTTCAGAGCACTCTAGGGAAAGGTACCAGCCTATATATCTCAACTATGTATCCGACTCAGAAGACTCAGGTGATAGACGGCTTTCTTTGAGGTCAGCAGATTTTAATGCTGCTAACCGATTAGTTGAACCCTCTCGGTCAAATAAACCCATGTACTATGATCGCGTTTTTCGTATATTTGGCCTGGTCATCTGGACTAAACTTTCCCCAAATATTGTTAACATCCAGAATTAAGCAGAGTTCAAACGGGTCTTGAAAACCAAATTATTCAAAAATCCTCTCCAATATAAAAAAATAACTTCATGTACGCAGAAATAGAATTTCATGCCATTTTTTCTTTTGATCCTCCATAGCTTATTTAGTTGCGGTTTTCTCCTCCTTGTTATTCAATGCCCTTAGTATGCAATGAAAAACCATGTACATAACATCATATAATATTCTCTTGCTCTGTTGTTATTTGTACCTAATTTATGTTTAGTTGCTTACACACTTAGCTGGTAAATTGTTATATTATAATATCTAAAATGTTCAAGTGAGTCTGCTACTCGTGAATATTTTAAATTGTGGTTTTAATTTGCATGCATGTAATTTTGCATATGTTATTATCTAATTTTATTGGGTAAGGTTATTTTGTGTTGATTTTCTTGCTCTTTTGATATTTGCACTTTACATTTGATTATTTATACACTTAGTTTATTCTAAATAGTTAGATAGTATTCTAAATTATACATGTGAGTGAATCTGCTGTTCATGATTATTATATGTCATAGTTTTAATTTAAATATATATACTATGTAGTATATATGTTATTTTACAATTATATTAGATTAGGTTAGTTAGTGTAAAGCGCACTTGAGGTGAACCTTCACAAAACTGGGCTATAGCTATATATATAACTCTTATTATTATTATCATTATCTAAAGAAAATTCCATTGATATACCGCACCAGTAGAATAGACTATAAGTTTTCCAATAATTACAACCCGTTCTCAAATACAAGCATAAAAAGGATACTTTTAGAGGAATGGGTAGTTATATAAGAAAATAAATCAATTCTCACGCAATGCGTATTAAACGTAAAGTATTATGAAAAAATCTAATTGATTTTAGAATGTGAAAAATTCTAACACACTTTCGTGAGTTGTTCTCGTTAGTATCGATTAGATTAAGCGGCTGATTCCACAAGCCGGCGAACCCCTTTACCGGTATCCAATGTTATTCTGTGAAACGAATTTTCTCCTTGACATTGACATCAATAATGAATATCTAGGACTGGCTTTATTGGACCTGAATGTCAATGTTATCATCATATTGACTGACCTCAGGCTAAGGTCACACGAATAATAACAGATGCTAGTATTTTAACGTTACGTTTATGTTGTTTGCTTACTTGGTGAGCTTTTACGATTTCATTATTCAAAGTATGTTGATTGTTCTGTAAATATGAAAAACATTATAATTCATTCTACAATTTGTAGAAACCTCTCTTAATAATTTGTGGGTAATTAATAGTAATTTAAAAAATATATCTAAATCGTATCGAAGGAATCCTCGGGAAACTGTTTAAGATTAGAGTGGTAGATACTTTCCGAATCGCCTTGGTGAAAGACCACCATTCAAAATCGAAGCTTAGCTTGAAATGAAATAATCTCTATTTGGTGACCAGATCTAAAAAGTCAGGTACTTTTCAACCTTCCAACCAACCACCCCCCTTATGCCTTCAGCTTCATAACAATGGAGATGATATAATCCCACAGGCTCCAAACAGGTGAGAGTAGTGAGGACTTTAGTGCTGCATTAACATTAAAAAAAGGTTTGCTGAAGGCGAGATCAACAAAATAATATTGATTTTAATAGCCAAGATAAGAAGATAATGTACGAGGACGTTAAATTTTAATTTGAATTTTCCAATTTTGCCTATTTCGTTTTCAGCAGTTTTGTTATGTCTCTGATATTTTTATAAATCTTTATGAATACAAAATAAATTATGCATTTTTTTCATTGAGCCTTACAAAATAATGGTTCTGAAATTTCAACCAATAAGGAAGTACAATCTATTTTTTTATTTTTTTTATCAATCATTGAAACGTTGAAACATAAATACCAATTTTTTTTTTTTTCTAAAATTAGTTTTCATGGTAAAAATAATATTCAAATTATCAATTTTTCAATGGCCGCCAAACTATTCATGGTAAACCACAACTAAACATAAGTAATAAAATTATGTACCTTTTTAGAAACTTTAACTGAAAGAATAATAATAGTATTGACTATTAACATTATCATAATATCCGTATTGACAATTGGTTTGATCATGAATACTCTAATTTCTTTCACGAATAAGAGTTGTTTATACTGAACAACAATTCTAGAGCTTAAAGTCACCCAAATTAAGTTAAAGTTTTGCCAAAACTACATTAATACATGTTTTAAATACAAAACATCATCGAAAAATATTTTTTTCCTACTAATCCAAAAACAAAATGCTCACTTGACGTCAGATGTTCCAAATGCAATGGTACCAATATAACACGGTGTTTTGATGAGCTGTTTTTTATTCACTTTTAAATAACGATTTATAAATTCTACATATAATTTGAAAAAAGTTATATTTTCATAATCGACGTTTGCTGATCCATATGAATATATATTTTTAAAGTTATTATATTTTTCACTGATGTTCCTTATTCCGTGAATGTCGGATGCAAAATGGAGGGCCAAATCTGAATCACAAATTTAAATCCCTATCCTTGAAATGAATATTGCATTGAGGGTGCCGGGAGCGCAGCTCACCGGGAGGTGGCTTTGTGGCAATAAGCCCTAGTCACCGTACCAATAATTGGAGTGCTTTCATATAGTTGACTATGTCTGATTTCTTGTTGTTGTTTGATTAGATCCCTAGTAAGTCTGAACTCCTGGCTCTCGGCAATACAGTAATAAACAAATTAATGGTTTTTATACGAGCTAATGCAATTACTGAGTTTGGATGAAATACGTTTCAGAGAGTTCAGCACGGTTTTAAACTCGTTTGTGTCAATGAATGAATAGGCAAAGTCAGTTTAGTATAATTGACGGGACCAAATTAAATACATGTTTTAAATACAAAATAACATCGAAAAATATTTTTTTTCCTACTAATCCAAAAACAAAATGCTCACTTGACGTCAGATGTTCCAAATGCAATGGTACCAATATATCACGGTGTTTTGATGGGCTGATTTTTTATTCACTTTTAAATAACTTGAATTTGTTATTTATACCAAGTAGCGGCAGATGATGTCATATTTTTTTAACAAAATTTAGTGATCTAACTAGGTAATTTAAAGTCTTTTGAAACATTTAATTGAAACTTCTTACTTTTTATTAGTGGTGGGCGAAGCGGCTCGATGATCCAGATCACTGATCCGGATCATCGAGCTACAGGTTCGCTGATTCCAGCTCGATTGAACGACGGTTCGCGTCTCCCTCTCTCCCTCGCTCCCCTGGCCCTCCTAATGACGTCCTTAAGACGCTCTTGCACCATACTTTTTTCGTCCAGTTTTCATGTGGATTGTCTTTACAGAGAGCTGATTTAGTGATCCGGCTCACTAAACCGAGCCGCTTCGCCCACCGCTACTTTTTATGTCAACCGTCGCCATAATACGAATATATTTGTGCTGATTCATCTGAATTGAGATGTGCACTCACGTTAGTGGTTTGCGAAAGTCTTTTATAAAGTCTTCTAGGTCTTTTATAAAAAAGATAGACAGAAACCATTATGGTTGATAACGTATAATTCTACGTAAATTAAAAAATCTAATATGTATTAACGAATTAAAAATTATAAATTATTATAGCAGCCAATAATATGGGATTTATAAAAATGGAGGATAATATTAACAAATCTTGAACATGAAGTATGATATCGGTGTAAATAGCGTAAATTGAACTGGTCTCATTAGCTAAGTTGGTTAAGCGGTTACCCCGGATAGGTAAATGTCCTGGGTTCGAGTCCCAGATGCGACTGAAATCTTTTTAATTTCTGTTGTTTTTTCGGTTTCGTGGTTCATTCATTTGGGATGTGTTAATATTATCTTCTTCAATGATTAAAAAATTAAAAATTACTTTGTATTCACCACTTTATTAATATATACATATCAACATGTTTTGAAAGCGATGCTTTTCTCATGAGGAATATATAGAAATATAACTAGAATTGTAACCAAAAAACATCCTACGACATTAAGAGTAAACGGGTATACGAGAAACGCTATCGAAGAATGTTTTAGTTCCGTCGGGTTTACGTGATCTTTGAGATTTCCTTCGTGACAACTTAAACTATGAAGATTGATGGATGATCCTACTGAGTCTTCCGAAGTTCTGAGGAAACTGTGTCTAGTTTATATTTTATTTTATACACAGCTCAAAATACAAAAAAAAGTCTTTCTTGCTCTGGAAACAATTGACATAAATGACGATAGATTATTTTCTAACGTTTTTGTTGAATTGTAATAAAAGTTTGCTTTTCCGAGGATGAACTTCTTTCTGATCCCAGAAGTAATGGTAGTTATATTGCGCAATGGAAACATAATATATTAAAAAAGTATACAACTGATGGCCAAAGGGTAACGAACTCCAGTCCAATTTAAAAAAAAATCTATAATGACGTTCAAACTTAAATACCAGTTTATTTCGTTTTTTTCTAAAGTCAGATTTCATAGTAAAAATAATTTTTCAAAGGCACCCAAAATGCTCCAAATCTATGGCCGGTCGTTTTTGATAAGTTTTGAGGTTAGAATATCAAATGTCAAAACAAGGATGTACGGTACCGTACATAATTTTATATTCTATTCATAGTAAACCATAACCAACCATAAGTAATAACATTATGTACCTTTTTAGAATGGTTAACACCGAGAATGTTAATAGTATTGTGCATAACATGATCAAAATATCCATATTGATAATTGGTTTGCTCATGAATACTATAATTTCTGTTATTAATAATAGTTTTTTTAATTGAACAACAATTATAGAGCTGATAATCACCCAAATTAATTTTAAATTTCACCAAAGCTAAAAAAATACGTATTTAAAATACAAAACAAAATGGAAAAATAAAAACTTCCATAGTAATCCAAAAACAGAATGCACACGTGACGTCAGATGTTCTAAATACAATGGTACCAATATAAAAAGATGTTTTGATGAAATTATTATTTATTCACTTTTAAATAACGATTTACAAATTCTACGATTAATTATGTATGATAAAATTTATGTTTTCATAATTCACGTTTGGTGATCTATATTAATGTATATTTTTAATGTCAGAATATTTTTCTCTGGAGTTCCTTATTCGTATGCCGTATCTCATGTAGATTATAACTAAGAAAAATAGAAAGGTGAAAATACTATACTTATTTGGGGGGTATTTCAAAGAAAATTACTTTGAATTTCTTGTGTCATTGTTCCGTTCGGTACAAAGCCGGAAATCAGATAAAGTATGCCCAATATTTGTACATTTGGTTCACGATTTCGTCGTGACTACTTGGAACGACTTGCAGACTTGCATCTTAAAGGGACAGGTTAACTTTTAATTTTTATTTTAAACCCCGCACAGACCATGTTTAAAGTTGGATTAGGCTCCTGCATAGTATAACGTTATCATTTTTAGAATGGTTAAGGGATAAGAGAAAAATATTTTATAATTGGACATAAGAAGAAATGTAGTGAAATCGAAATAATAATTGATGGTGAAATTATTGAGAATGTAAATGAATTAAAATACTTAATAAACATGCTGAGAATATTCAAAAGAAAATGGAGAAGAAGATGTCTTTTTTGGGATGAATTCGTCAAATAATTTCCAGAAAAACGACATTTACAATTTACATCTCTATTATTGCTCCACATTTCAACTGCTGCTTGACGATATTTTTCTTGTGTAGCGACAGAGAATAAAATTGAACAAGTTACAAATTCTCCAAAATAGAGCAATGCGAATAATACTTATGCTAAATAGATGTTCAAAAGTAACTAAAATGTTAGAGGAACTAAATTGGCTAACAGTGAAACAGATGCTGATATTGAACGAAATGATTTTATACATAAAAGAACAAACAAAAAAAAATTCCAACAATAGTATTTACAACATGGACATTCACAGACATAAAACAAGGACATGTAAGGAAATCAGACTACTGAAAGAGTACAAAGCCAATACGAAAAACAGTTTATTTCACAAAGAGATGAAATGTTATAATGCGCAGCCGGTCACAATAAAAAAATTATACCAATGAATAAATTAAAAAAATTATTTTTTATAAACAATAATTATTAGCCTGAAACACTCATCCAAATTGAAAAAAAACCTCCCGAGAAAAGATAAATGTATATTTATATATACTAGTAATTATTAGCCTGAAACACTCATCAGAATTGAAAAAAACCTTCCGAGAAAAGATAAATGTCGCCGACAGGACTCGAACCTGCACCCTACTGATTGCCGGTCAGATGCTCTACCGTTGAGCTACGTCGGCTTATCGCAAACCAATAGTTAATCAATATATACTAGTGTTTCATTCAATAATTACTGTTTTTATTATATTTTCACCTTTAACAACCAACTTTATTAGTATGAGAAAGGCTTGTAACGGCTAAATCCCTAACAGTCGAAAAAATCATCTCAAAAGGGACAAAATGGCTATGACTCCTCAAGATCATAATACCAGAGCAAAGCAACTAGACAAGCTAAATATAAGTATGTGCAATACTACTTTTGAACAAAGAAACTCTTAATTTTTTGCTTTAAAATTATACAACAAACTCCAATTTAATATCAAATAAAGTAATTCAATTAATAAGCAAAACTTGGCTTAAGGAATTAAGAGAACAACTGAAATGATTAACAAGAAGAACTGACTGGTATTCCTAAAACAACGTCATAGAAATTACTGGAAATATCCTACCCAAACCTTGAAGTTGAAATATAGAAGTCGCTGTAACCCCTTTATTCAAAACCTAGTTCGCCTCAGCACAGGATCTTCTAGTGTATTTTTTTAATATTCATACTTTATCTTAAAACGTCTAAAATTGTAAAGAAATTAATAAAAAAAAGATACGTTTTATGTGATTTCCAGATAAACATAAGTTATATTGATTATTCTGTAAACTTTAATGTACAAATATAAAAATAATAAATGAAATAAGTAATAAAAATAAAATTAAAATGGAGAGATATAAAAAGAATCGGAGTATTAAACTAAACCTTCGTGGCTCCATTCTGCCAGAATACTTACGTTAAAGTGAGTGAACGCTTTATTGCTGCACTCACTGTTTCTCTGGTCAAAACTTTTGTTTATTTCAGTAGCAATCTTGAGTTGCTCTCAGAGAACGTACTATTTCCTGTTGTGCAATTTAACTAGAGATTCTGTAGTGTACATTTTATGGTAGGGGCTGGAGAGCAACTGCTTTTATTTTAGTAACAAGTATTGCTCATTTAGCTAAAACGATCAACATCTATTAACATTATTAAATAATTGTGACATTTTCCATGATTCAGTCCATGTAAATACGGCTTTTGTCAAGGGGACTAGTGTACTCATTTCGCTAAAGACAGTTGATTTTTAACATTTTGATTCTGTTACTTCTATTACATGCGTAATAATGTTCTGGTTTATGTTGCTATGGAAACGATATCATTGTATGTATTTTATTTTATCGAATATCATCAAATCCCTGGCTCGGGAGAGAAAAACAGAAGTTACCCTAAGAAGATGAGACGGGTAAAAAACCTGAAAAAAACTGCCGGTTTTGGACGGGCGAAAGCTCTCAGAAATCGGAAAAAAAAACTGGAAACGTCGAAAAATCATTTCTGTGTACAGGCGTACAAAGCTGTTCGCCAGAAGGCTTGTAAAAAAATAACAAAAAGGTAAACAGTGTATTAAAAAATTCAGACGTAGGTACCTAATATCGACTGTAAATAAATAAAACGCTTTAAGACACAGTATGAAAACTTTACACTATACAACAAAAGGGAATATTTTGCTCTTGGTAAAATTAATTTTAAATATTAATTTTTATATGAGAGTAATTTCTTTTTCTGGATTTATATAAATTATTACATTTCTATTTACGATATTATATCGATTGATTCATTTCAAAGAATGATTATTATTAAAAAAAAAAAAAAAAAAAAACACAAAAAAAAACAAAAAATATTCAATTTTTTATGTTGTGTTAATATTCCACGTGCCAATTCGACATTGTTCACGTTCCTTCCTCCTCTTCGCGCTAACGAAGGTTTGGCGGCGTTATGGATAGCGGGCCTCTTCGACACCTGTGTCGGCCATTCCCTTCCACGGACTACTTACCTACCCATGAGCAAGATTAAGAAAGGGACGCTTAGATGGTTTGGGCATGTAGAGCGAATGAATGAAGAAAGGAGTGTATGCCAAGATCGAGTTGTTTGGCGGTCCGTCCTCTCTGCCTACCCAC